>JAVJIF010016902.1:0-63817 GCA_038442645.1 Agave tequilana | reverse complement strand
CCTAGCATGGCAAACATGTGCATCAATCTTATTTTGCAAAATAATATTTTTATCTAAACAAGCATTCAACTCATTTGAAATAGAAATAATTTTATTTTTCAAAACAACATTCTCCTTTAAAACAAAATCAACTTTTTGAAGACAAGTTTTCATTTTTCTTCAAAGTGTTACCAATCATTTTTAGATTTTAAAAATTATTTTTCTTTTAGTACGTTCTAGTTGAGATCGCAATGAATCCCTTTCATTATAGACCTCAACCTTCTCTTGCAAAACATTGTTAAGTCTAGCATGCAAACTCTTATTTTCTTTTTCCATTTCTAGACTCTTCTTTTCAACAAATTATATTTTTCTATTATTTTTTCACACACAATAGAAAGTTTCTTCATTTAAAGCATGGGATCAACATAATCATTTGAAGAACTAGCACAATCATCATTATCTAAGTGGGGTTCCGAGTGTACCTCAAGGGAGTCATTCCCTTGGACCATGAGCATTGTGAATCGGATTCTCCACTAGATTCTTCCTCTTGGATTTGTACTTGAAGCTCGGAGGTGGTAGTTGTTGTCAACTTGTTCCACACTACAAAAGCGGAATCAAGGTTAGAAACACGTAAAAGATAATCTTTAGGCAGTTGCTTCTAATGGCCTCAGGGCTTGTGCATTGGCCCCTATATGATTGCTATCACTAAGGAGGATTTCTTGGTAATGGCAAGTAAACTTTATGACCTAGGGTTTGTAAATAAACGGTCATCCTAATCTTCCAAACATGAATGTTGGAAGGGTCAAACATAGGTGGGGTCATGAAAGCCATGGTAAACTATATGTTGCAAACAAGCAATGCAAACAAAGATTAGCAACCAAATGGATCTCACTTCTAGGATGTTAAGCCTAAGTATCATGAGCACTAGCTCTGATACCAATGAAAACACCTAGAGGGGGGTGAATAGGTGTAAGTGCTAATCTAGAACTAAATGCAAGACTAAGTGCGCTAAATGCGGAAGCTAATGCAAATATTGCAATCAACTTAATACAATCAACAAGTGTAGCCGAATTCCCCGTGAGGGCTTTGGACTAACTCCTCTTGATTCCCCTTGAATGGTTGAGGTGCTATGTGAAGCTCTTGTTGATTAGGTACAAGTGAGGCACACACAACAACCAAGCATATAAATGATATAGCAATATGAATTATGCAAGGCACAAATGCAAGCAATATATGATATGAATGATATGGCAATAAGAATAATGCTCAACACAAGCAATATGGTATGATGATATGAATGATGCTTTGCACAATTATAAGAGAGAGAGTTAGAGAGACAATGGATCAAAACGCAAACACCCAAGATTTGTTTCGAGGTTCGAGCACCTTGCTCTACATCCCCGCCTACACCACCGTGTAGGATTTCCAATCCACTATCTCCACCGAGGGAACCTCTACCGAAGAGGATTTGTTACAACACTAGGAGTACCAAACTCCTCTCTCACAACCACCTCACAACCGAGGGGTAGGCCCGTAGCCAATACAACACAATCACAATCACCTCTACCGAAGAGGGATCCAAACACAATACCACTCCGATCAACCTCTACCAAAGAGGGATACAACAAAAGCAAGGAGGGTTTACTACTTAGAGCTTAACCTCAACACTCTCTTTTTCTCTCTTTTTTTTTCCACAAAAACAAGATCCTAAATAGATTAGGATAGGTGATAGCTCAAGTGTGGAAACTAGGTGTTTGAAAAACAAGCAATAAAGAAAAACACTTGGGAAATTCTTGCAAAAGATATAGAATGAAAACCAAGACAAATCTCCCAAAATATTCTTTTCTTTGATTTTTCCAAAACCTAAAACAAATAAGATGAATTCTTTTTGGCACAAAAAACTCTTTTAAAACTCTTTTAAACAATAGAGAAAGTCTGGAAATTTTGTCTCTAAAAACCTTGGCCAAAAACCCAAGAGATGGGGTTTTTATAGGCCCATCAGAAAACTAGCCGTTAGAGCTGAGCTGGCAGCTCTGACAGGCAACGGTCGACCGGCCGGTCGACCGCCAATGGTCGGAAATATGACCGTTGGGCAACCACGGTCGACCGGCCTGGTCGACCCAAACAAACAGAGAGCACTGCTCTCAATCCGGTCGACCGTCCGGGTCGACCGTCCCAAAGCTGCCAACGTGCACAGATTTGTGCACTCGGTCGACCGTCCCAGTCGACCGACTTCACCCAAGTCGACTAGGTCAGGTTGACTAGTCGACTGGTTGAAGCCTGGAACAGAAATCTGGATCAGAAAAATATGTTTAAAATATTTTTGAAAAATCTTTTATCTTTTCTGAAAATTCCATAAAACTTGTTTTATCATTTTACATTGAAACATAAACCATGTGATAAAATTTCAAGACAATATATCAACATATCAATTCATTTTTGTGTCTTGCCAATTTTATCAAAAACCAAAACTTGTATTTTTTCAAACTTGATTTTTCAACACATGAATAGCATATCAAAATAAGTTTGTCTAGCAAGTTTAAAGCATGAATGTATATCTAGAACATATCTAATATACATAGGAATAAAGTAAACTTGTTTTTGATCTACTATCCATGAAAACCAAATCCAAATCATGAAACGTGTGTGTATGTGCACTTGAGCATATCAACTATACTAAGTTTTACAAATGGATCTAAACACACTATCTAAACTAGATACCTAAGTCTTCTTGATGATCTTCATCTTCAAGTTGACTTGCTCCAAAACTCCATCCATGGGCTAGGCAAATTGTGATCTTGAAGCTTTGGCCCTGGAATCATTATGAAAAGCTTCTAACTCCTTGTTGAAGCTAATCACCAACTAATATCTTGGTTAATGATCTGAAACTTAAATAACACAAGATTATTAGTAAACATAACTACATGAGTTAATCATCATCAAACTAGGGTGGAAGCCTTTGGGCCAACATGAGCGACCCACCAGTTCTTATAATAGCTGTCTGCACGCGGTTTGGACTCCTAGTGTCCAACCCGAAGATATACCGTGGAGTCCTCCTCTGAGGAGAGTCTTGAGGAGAAAGATGAGCCTGAGTTTTGGCGTCAGGATCCCCAGCAGAATCACGTGCCTTCCTGTCCACCATCTGGAAGGGCATCAAGAAATTTTAGGGGGCAGGTCAGGCTTAGAAAGAAGGTGGAGGAGCAATCCTCGAGGTTGGACCGCATTGAGGCGGGGCTCAGACGATCACAGTCGGCTGGATCTAGCACCACCGCGCGGTCCAAAGAGACGGAGGAGTGATTTCATACCTTTTACCTATTTCATGCATCTTTTTATCTTGCATACATTGAGGACATGCATGAGATAGGTATGGGGGGGGTAGATTCTAACCTAGGATTTTTTTTAGGTTTTTTTTTTTTTTCTAGGATTTTCATTTTCTTTTTAGGTTTTTTAGATTTTACCTTTCTTTGTAGATTTTTTATTTTCTTTTAGATTTTACTTTTTCTTTTAGAAAAATAAAAAAATATAAAAATAATAATAAATAAATAAATAAATAATAATAAAAAAAGGAATTTTTGATCCATGTTTAAAGAATCAAACTTGACTTTAGATTAAGGAAGCTCTTAACTAAGATTTCTAATTATAATCGAAAAGAGGAGTTTTGTTAGATTTTTAGGTTAAGTAATAAAGGATAAAAAAGATTACTAGATTTTAATTCTTTCTTTAGGATATATACATTAAATATATTGAAGGAATAATCAAAGACTTTGTGACTTTATTTACATATATATAAATAAAAAAAATATAAATAAAAAAGAAAAGAAAAAGAAAAAAATATAAATAACTAAATAATTACTTAGCCACTAATTAAGCTGGTTAGTCGTGCCTCAAGAAGCATTCCAATCACGCCTAAAGGTGGTTAAGTCCTTAATTCCTTCGTGGCCTAGTTTACTCGAGTCCTCGAACCGAGGGATGTTTTCTCATCTGGTACCCTAAGACCTACTGGTTTGGGAGTCATCGATAAGAGGCTCGTTACAAGGGTAAATTAGAAAGCCTAAGGAATCTAAGAAAATGTAAATAAATAAATACTGTATATAAAAAAAAGAAAAAAAATATATTGTTATATATATTAGTAATAAATAACTTAGTCTAAGAAAGATCCTTCATATTTATAGATGTATATATACTAGGATTGATGCAAAATCTGGTTTTTGATCTCTTCCTTAAAACTTAACCTAAGTTGAAAACAAAACTCTAAATAGACGCTTATAAGAGGAATGACAAGTTTAGGGTAACCTGAAACCTATAACTCAAGTTAGAATCTTGAAAACATGGATCAAAATTTCACTAACACTTTTCTTTTTCTTTATGAATTTTGTGGGTGCAATCCGCTGAAAACCCTCAGGAGACAACACTCCTCCTCTAGGGTAACCTAGAGATTTAACAGCTTGTGCACGTGCTCAGTGCAATCGTGTCACTACGAAAGTGGTGTAATAATCTAGTTAGGATTTTTCTTTTTGGACGAGCAAAAGCTAGGTATGGGGGTGTGATTGTAGTTCATTTTTGCATCATCTTCCACCTCTTTACCATGCATAATATCAATAAAAATCTGTTTTTTTACTCTTTTTCTCTCTATTTTTGCAGGTCCATATTTTAATGGAGAGGGCCCATAAATCCATGTAATTAGCAAGAATTAAGGGGATTAATTCAAAGCCCAAAAGAGAGCCCAGAGTTGAGCCCAGGATCTGGAATCACCCACGCATCCAGTCAGCATTCTAGAATATCCCACGTGGCTAACAACCTGCAACAAACTTGCAACAGAAATCGTTGGCGCAACGGCCAAGATTCTGCCGCGGAAACGCGGCTCTGGCCGCGGATCCGCGGCAGTTATCTGGCCGTTGAGCCAGCGATTGATCCCCAACCATCTGGATTCTGGAGCCTTCTCCTCTGAGGCCTATAAATAGACGATCAGGGCCAGTGAGAGAAAGGAGGAGAGAATAGAGAATAGAGCTTGTATTTTGTAGGTTTTTCTCTAGGATTTTTAGTGCTCTAGGTCTTCTTCTTCCTCCTAGAAATTCTGCAAGAGAGAGATAGTGAGAGAGTGAAAGCTTGTGTAAACCAAGGGGTGACAACTTAAGCAACAAGGATTAATCCAATCTACTTTCTCTTCTTTTGCAATTTCTAGTACTTTACTTGCATTCTTTCATTCAAGCTTTACTTTCTTAGCATAATATCTTGTTTTTTTTCTTTTCTTGTAATGAATAGCTAATTTCTTCTACATGACTAGCTAACCACTAACATTGCTAACTTCTAACTCTTGGGTGATTGCTAATTCTTAATCTTGCAAATGTTGAGTCATTTTCATCCCGATGGTTACTTTTTCTTCTTGGCAAGTTCTTGTTGTAATTCCATATGATTCATGTGTGCCTCATTTAGAGCCTTGTCTTTAGAACAAGTGCCTTGATGGAACATGGAGATGGATCCCCAACCATATGCTATTTGTTGTACAACTTCCTTACTTCAATGCTAGCTTGTATATGCCTTGATGACTAATGATTTTGTATCTTCTTCCTTAGCATCCCTTGAGTGCACTCCCGATTCCACCATTGAAATTCTATCTTGAGAGCCGATGACATCGATGAGGCTACAAGACAAGTCCAAGAA
This sequence comes from Agave tequilana, assembly GCA_038442645.1. NCBI lineage: Eukaryota > Viridiplantae > Streptophyta > Magnoliopsida > Asparagales > Asparagaceae > Agave > Agave tequilana. The sequence continues at coordinate 58,177 of JAVJIF010016902.1, read as the reverse complement.
GATCACCCATCCATCAAAAGGGAAGTAACTTGACCAACAAGCAAGACAAACATATGCCGATGAATCACATGAGGCAAGCATCACTATAATGGAGATTAGTAAGTTAGCAAATTAGTAAGGTTAGCTAGTCATGGTTTCTCCATCTTAAAGTCTTTTACAAAGTTCTCCTTCTTTTAGTTTTCTTTCCAAAGCAATCTTGTTTTAAAGTTCTTTTATTTTCTTTCCATCATGCACAAATCCACAAATTCTTTTACTTCTTTTTCCAATTCATTTTCATTCTTTTAAAGCAAAGAAGAACTTTCGTTTACTTTCTTCAACACTTAACCGTAACGCTTCCATCGCAAGCTCTCCTCGAGGATCGACCCGTATAGCCTATGCTATTACGTTGATTTGGAAGGAATACATTAATCTTTTGAATCATTGTGGAGTGATCAAGCACCTAAGGTTGACTCTAAACCTTCTCTCTTTTATTGAATATCTGTGCAATTCTATCCACTATACCTCTTCCTTCTATCAGATATCCTACAAAGAGTTGCTACATCTTCAAAGATGTTCTCTAAGCTCTGGTTGATGCAGATGTGCTCAAACTCTAATTAGAGCAGAAGAAGGTAAACTGCAAATATGACAACCCTTCATTCGGCAGGGATCTCCTATTAGTGCCAGCCGGAGTGGATTCTATCTCGAAAGGAAACTGAAGATGATCAGGATGATCCCTACCACAAGGAAGTGGAAGGCTTAGTCCTTGTTCCAACTCCTCGTGGAGAGATAATGTGGTTCATCCCGACATTATCCAATGCAACAATGGACTACTGTAACCAATAAAAGTCCAAAGGCAAAGCAAGAGCATCTCTTGCAACGTGGTGTACATTTCTTCAAGTGAAATTGAGATAGATGATGCCTTTCTCACTGACTCAGAAAAGAGAAAATTATTCTCGCTGCAGGGCTAGATACTTCTCCTATGACAGGAACCCGGTCTTGCCAATAATCATAAAAAGTACAATGAGGCGATGGCGAGTTCATCCAAACCAACTAAGGAGGCAACTGAACAACCCATGAAGCAAGCAATCTTAGGAAATAGAAAGACCTTCGAAAAGCTCTTTGAAAATACAACGCAGAAGAACCTTCAACTCCTTTCCGCTTTGATGTCTTAGCTCAACTAGCCACATCCTAGTCAGGATCACTCTTTATGAGCTCCTAAAACTATCCAAGTCTATGAGAGAAGCTCTAGCTTACTCAGAGCTTTTCATAACCCAGATTCTAGCTGTACGTGAAGAGGAGATGACAGACAGAACGATCTTCAGACCTCTAAGCATTTCTCATGCATTACATTCACATTAGATGACATGCAGATCAAAGGAAAATACGACAGACCCCTGTATTACATATAGTACATTGCATCATTTGAAGTAAGTCATATTCAAGTTGATCTAGAATCCGTGTTGAGAATTATGCCCCGTAGGTTATGCAACACCTAGGGATTCCCGCCCATCAGTTGAGTGCCACCCCAAACTACTATCTATGGCTTCAACACTGATGGTACAACTCCAATGGGTAAGATCAAGCGAAATGCCAGATCATAGTTCTAAAGTCAGATGTGATGTGTTATGTAATTGACACAGACACGTTATACAACTTACTGTTGGGATGACCATGGATTCACTGTAACTTCATTGTCCCATCCACCCTTCATCAAGAAATGAAATATGCTGATGAAGAAGGAGAGATAAGAATGTTGATTGTTCAAGGGAATAGAGAACTACTTCACAGACTCTCGCCTTTACCAAGACTCCCTAGAAGCTGCTGAGAATCTATCACCAGAAGATCCTGACATTGGTAATGAGGCTGATGTTAAGCCAGAACCAGAAGAAGAATGTCTTTGGAAACTGAATTCTGTTGTAAAGAGCATTGATAAGCTCGAAATTAGTAACACTGCAAAATGATGAAGGCGAGTAGTTCATTAATGAAGATTTAGATTTGGCTTACTTTCTGTGTTAGCTTCTGATTCTGTACCATCAGATACTGGTACTGACATAAATAGTGATCTTTTTATTTGTAATTCTTACTCTGAGCTCATTGCACACTCCAATAAGGTCATCCTTTATGGTGCATTAAAGGTGAATGAAACATATGGAGCTTTCTTCGAAGTGCCGCCCAAATATGAGGGTCAAAAGCCAATCCAATTTGGAAGAGTTGAGCCTGAGCCAATGACTAGCGAAGTTTAAAGGATGGTTTTGAGTCTCCATAATCCTTTCATTACGGACATGTCATATGATATAATGGAGAGAATGGATACGATCTTATCAAAGATTCGGCTTGAACTTAAGTAAAGGAAGACGAGCATTACTTCAATTATTTGTACCAAAAAAACAAAGCCCCTGACTATTATCATAAGGCTCGAAGGGGATTGGGCTATGTGTCTACCTCAGTCTCGTCAGATTCTGAGCCTGAAAATAGGTCCGTCATGACCACTTGTTTATGAACATCGTCGTGGAGTCAGATGTCACCATTGGTGGCATTTCAAAAGTCTTTTAGTAACATGATTTTGACCAGTTATTTGGAAGATGAAGATAAAGATGAAATCGAAGAAATAATCCAGTCAGAGATCGATTCTGTATCAAACACTAAAATACTCTTTGGACATACACTTTGAACAGCATATGCCACCCACAGAGAATAAAATGGTTTAGATTAATCTAAAAAATGAGGTTACTCCAAGCTCATCTTCATAAGCGAAAGCTTATCACCCTTCAAGAAGGAAGACTTAATATGTCTTATACAAGAGTATATAGATGTCTTCACTTGGAACTACATAGACATGCCTAGACTTGACCCGCAAGTAGCCATGTATCGCCTCAACATCAACCTAGATGTTTAAACTAGTCAAGCAGTAGCAATGATGATTCTGTCTAGAGATCATGGAAGCAACCAAATCAGAAGTTAAAAAGCTTTAGACTCTGATTTCTTCTGGGAGGAGCAACACCCTGACTGGGTAGCCAACATCGTTCCCTCCCTAAAAAGAACGAAAGGATCCGGATTTGCATTGACTTTCGTGATTTAAATGTAGCTTGTTCCAAAGATGAGTTTTCTTTTATGATCACGGATGTCATGATCAACAACTTGTGCGGATTCGAGAGGATGTCCTTTATGGACGAATTTTCTAGATATAGTCAAATCAAGATGTATCCATAGGATGATAAACATACATCCTTCAGAACGCCATTAGGGGTGTACTGCTATACTGGATTGCCCTTCAGATTGAAGAATTCAGGGGCAATATATTAACACCCTATGATTACAATCTTCCATGAGTATATATGTAGAACAGTAGAATGCCATGCAGATGACATTGTAGTGAAAAGCCGTGACAAGGTGATCATCTTGCAGATCTAAAAAAAGTATTCAATATCATATGAGCACATCAGTTGAAAATGAAACGAACCAAGTCCTTCTTGGGGGTATCCAGTGACAAATTCTTTGGGTTTGTCGTGTCTGTTGATCGATGGGAAGCGTGCACAAAAACATGTATTTTAGGGCTCAGTGAAAGTATGTGTGCTTTGGTTTTTTCGATACTTCTGTATATCAATATAGGCTAAACGGGTCAATCCATAGAGAAGGGAGGCGATAGAAGCATTAACAGTGTGTTCACGTGATTGTTAACGAGTTATTCTTTGTTTAAGAAAGAGAAAAGTAAACCAGAAAGAAGACGAAGAAAATAATAGAAATGGTGAAGTGAAAGAAATGATATCGGTGAAGGAAAAACAAGTAAATAGAAACTAAGTAAAACACACAAGAAAAGAAGTGGAAAGTGAAGGTGGAAACGTGATGAAGTAATTTATAAAATCGAAAAGAGATGAAACTTGTGGTGAACACAGAGGGCGATGAAATGTCGATAAGGAAAAGATAAATTGGTTTTAAAATCAATTTTAAAAACAAAGTAAAATGAAAAGAAAATTTATGACTACTAACTACTAAGAACTCCACTAATCATTTAACCTTTTAGTGATAGTTGCCTCGCATGGATCCTTGGCCATCACTAATCCTTGGTTTCAAGAAATTACAAAGCATGATCTATAAGATTGTTCTCCATATCCAAACCACATGAACAAGATGCAAGATACTATTAATCCATCAAAACTGGTTAGAAGCAAGCATGAAATGAACTATGAAATGCAAGTTAGCTTGTTAGTGAGTTAGATGTTAGAACCATCATTATGAGCCATCAATGGATCTTGCAAGAGGAAGGCCTTATAGAGGCTATTAGATTCATGTGGATTATCAAGTAGTGGTTAGATGATTAGTGATTAGTAGTTAGATTGTTATGAGAGAAAACTAGCTAAGAATCTTGTTAGCGGTTAGAGAAGACACCATGAAGGAAAAGAGCAAGCTTTCATAGATTGTCACTCTCTATTACAACAACTCTTTCTTTCTCTCCTGAATCAATCTCTGCCCTAATACATGATCTAAAAGAGAAAGAAAAATACAAAGAAAACAACAACTAAGCCATTTGTCCCAAGTATTTGGGGTAGGCTACATGAACAAAAGAGAATTACGTCGGTTGGGCAGATGGATAAGTTTTCTCCACTAATTCTTATTGAGCAATATGCCTTCACTAAGACCTTTAGCCTCTATGTCTTGTCGTATTACCTCCATCCATGTTTTCTTCAGTCTCCCCTGCGCTCTTTTAACTTGCCCTAATTTAAAATGCTCTCCTCGTCAGACTAGCGTATTTGTAGGTCTACGTCACACATGACGAAACCATCGTAGGCGGTTTCTCTTATATTCTCTTTTATAGAGGCTACGCCTATCTTAGTACGAATATCCTCATTTCTTACTTTATCTCTCCTCGTATTACTACACATCCAATGAACCATGCGCATCTCTGCTACACTCATCTTCTGGGTATGATATCTCTTTATAGGCCAACATTCTTTACCATATAACAAAGCTGGCCTAATAGCAGTCAGAAAAAACTTTCCCTTCAGCCATAACGGAATTTACGATCACATAAAACTCCTGCTGCGCTCCTCCATTTCAACCAGCCGGCTTGGATCCTATGGTTGATATTGTTGACACTTAAAAAAGACAAGATTCTTATTGGTCGAACAATGTCTAAACTTGTTGACATTACAAAAGACAAGTAACAGACGAGCTGAAGACCAGTTTTCACCCATCTCCGAGGGACAAGGAAGCAACTTGGACTCCACTGATCCAGCAAGCAGACAGTGAACCCGGATTGTTTCTAAACAGACCTCAGCAGGTCTAAGGTGCTAGCACTTAGCATTACATGAGCCCAAAGGATAGCCTCGCTTGAGAGGCTAATATCACTCGACTTCGCCTTGAAGCCATTCAAAGCCTTGCCAGGAAGCTAACTCGCAAACTTCGCCACAGAGGACTTCCAGCTCCGCCAAAGGGTTTCTTTCGGACTTCGCCAGAAACTGCCTCCAGCTCCGCTACGAGCTCAATGCGGATGGCTCCGCTATTGGTCTGCTATGGTCAACCTTTGACCAATCAAATCTTCAAATGAGATCGGATCCAATCAAGTCAAATCCAATTAAGATCAAATCAGAGATCAAATTTGGCAGTTGATTGCCACAATCTCTTGACTCTTCTTAAAACGAGTAAGAAGATCAGGGGAAATCCTCCAACGATATGGAAAGGATCAAAACAGATCAAGAGGATCAACCGACCTGCCAATTCTAGCTCCGCAGAAGCTATCTTAGCCTCGCAGCAAGGCTACTTTCCAGATTTAAACAGATTTGATTCAATCTGTTTCCATATCTTCAAGGGACGATTATACCCTTGCTCTCCCTATAAATAGCCCACCAGGGGTACAAGGAGAGACACACGCAGACGGACGCACAGAGAGAGAGAAATCGATCAATCGAGAGAGAAGACTCCACAAGCAGAGACTTCTTCACGACGCACCGTGCGCTCTCGAATTCAGAGACCTTTTAGAGAATTGCTTTCTCTAACCAGGGTGTTGATACCCTAACATCGTCCTTCTTCTCAAGGAATCTCCGGAACCAGGCGAGAAGGAATTCCTTATTGAAGGCGATTTTGAGAAGCAGCAAGAGGGTTCTACCAACCTTCTGTTCTCTGATTCCCCGAACCAGGCGAGAAGGGAATCTCATCGCTCGCATCGTCAAAGGGACAAAGTGGTCGCGCGCTGACCAGACTCCTATCGGCACACTTCTCCAGAATCTCTGAGGAGATCTACTTGTAATCTTTTTAAGAATACTTGTAATTTAGCTCCTCAAACTCTTTTTTTTGTAAGTTTTCCCCCTTTGCAAACATAATGGAAAACAAGATGGCGACTCCGCTGGGGATGAAATTCTCCACTGCCGAGAATCAAGTGTCGCAATGTGACGAACAGACCTTCAGGTCTAACTCTGAATTCAGAAAAGCTGGTGCAGCCAGAGCTTCTCTGGCTAAATCTTCAAGGAAAGTCTCTGCGAAGACGGAAAAGGTTCTCTGCGAACCTACTGCGGTTCTCTGGCGCAACAAGGAAGCACGTCCGCAGTCTGATTCCTTTACTTGTGAGAACTTGGTGGTTCAGTTCGATCAAGGGAGATTTGAAGAAGTCCTCTCTGGGGGTGGCCCAATGCTTCAAGCACGGAAGCATAGGAGGGTTTCCACGACTAAGGTTTCGAATCAGAAACCGGAAGCAGAATTCTGCCAAAACCCCTCAGCCTCGTGTGTGGCTAATCAGGTTCCTTGCGAACCTAAGTCTCCTCTGCCAAGGCGGGTATGGAAGCCTAAACAGAAGTTTTCGACCGAAGCTTCAGGCGTAGCTACACCTAAACCGCGCCTCTCCCGTGAAGAAAAAGGCAAGATGCCTGTCTGCTCCAATCACAAAGTTACGACGGCAATCATACCGTCGTCCAATTTAAGAGCAGCAACGCCTCACGCCGGCCTCGTTCTCATGAGCGAAGCCACCGTACCACAGCGTACGCGCAGGGTCCATAGCCGCAAAGCCGAAGCCAAAGTACTATCTGAGGCTAATTGCCTTCGCAACAGCATAGCGGGTAAAGCACCGCAGCGTGCTCCGCTTTCCAGTGCGTCAAGCACTAAGTTCGCGTCTAATGGCGAAGCTAGAACTAAAGCACTATTCAGTGCTAATCCCGTCTGCAGGGATAAAAGAAGCAGGACATCGCCCTATGAGCGATCCAAAAGAGCCTTTGCGCTCGATTGCAGGGACCCAACCGGGTTCGATTTGAGGAAATTGTTGACGGATAGAGAAACCTCTTCCCCCTATTGCCAACACAGGGGATGTTAACTGCTGACACTCCACTCGGTCCATTGCCGGCTGGGACCAATCTCCGCCACGCCTCCAAGACGACGGTCAGTTTTTGATCGACTATCGGTACAAGCCCCGGTGAAACATCGCAAAAGGAGCATCTCGCGAGATCTACCCTCTGCATCCGTCAACATGACCGGAAGAGGACGAGAGTCCCCAGATCCAGATTACAGCCCAGGCTTAGGCGAAGTCTTGGTGCATGAGGAAGGTGTTTTCCGAAACACCAGATCTAGGGTGGCGATACCCTACAATTATGAACAGCCTTCTTCCTCGACGGCCCTAGCCTTGTCACAGCCCAGGAGATCACTCCAATCATCGGACGAAGAAGATGAAGATAGTGGGTACGCATCTTCGGCGACAGTCAGTTCGGTGCGAACAGACAGAGCATCAGTCAATATGGCTGATAACGTCAACGACGATCTTCGTCGGCGCCTGGAAGCTCAGGAGCAAACTTCCAGAACTCAGCAAGAGGCTCTGGACAATATTCAACAGATGCTCGCTCAACTCCTCAGTAACCGGAGTAACAATGATGCCGGGAGCAATCACGATGAGGAGGAACACTTCAGCAATGAGCAACCAAAGCCGGAGAAATCCAAGGAGGGCTCTTCCCTAGACGCCGAAGTCCTTAAGGGCCTTCAGGCTCAAATTGCATCCCTAGCTCAGAGGGATGAATTAAAGAAGGTAGGGGCAGTCCGTCCTTATCCGCTGGAGTGGGATTCGGTGCCATATCTACCGAAGTTCAAACCGCCGACGCTGCATACCTATGATGGAAAAAGCTCGCCAAATCAGCACATCTACTATTTCCGGTCTCAGGCTGGTAATGTTATAAGCAATGACGCCATCATGGCTAGGCTATTCATTGGCACCTTAAAGGGGGTGGCATTTGACTGGTTTCGCAGTCTTCCCCCGGGATCTATCAACTCCTGGATCGATCTGGAAACTCGGTTCCTCTCTCGTTTCTATGAGGACGATACCGAAGTAACCATGGACAAGCTCCTCTCCACTGTGCAGAGGAAGGGCGAATCTGTCCGTGACTACATTGAACGGTTCAGAAACTTATCCTTGATGTGCCCCGCAGGGATGCCATTACCCATGCTCTTGCAGACATGCAGACACAACTTCCTAGACCAAGTGGAAGTTCGCATGGGGGCTGTTAAAGCCCACACTTGGAAAGAATTGGTCGAACAAGCTGAGATAGCCGAGAAGTCGGCTAAAAAGTTCGAACCATCCGCCCCTAGAGGCAAGTGGGGGATGAACAACAAAGGGCGTAGCGACCTACCTCAATCTTCTCAAGCTAAAGGTAAAGAGACTATGTCTGTGGAGTTATCCGGAGATGTGCAGTCGAAGGCCAAGAAGAGCGGCTTCAACAATCAGGAGCCTAAGTTCCCTCCAAAGCAGTACTCGTTCAAAGACGATCAGGTGGTCACTATATTCCATCTGCTCCACAAAGGGAACAAAATGAACCTGCCAGATGCGCGGCGTCCCAATGAGATAGGACGCACCAACGACCCCAAATACTGCCTCTACCACAGGATGATCCACCATCCTACTGACAAGTGCTATGTCCTCAAGGATAGAATTCAAGCCTTGGTCGACGCTGGAGTCCTGACACTGAAGACGGAGCAGAAGAAAGTCACCGCCAATATGGTGACTCTTGAGTTCGGCAAAGCTCCAAAGGTCACAGTTCCTGACGGGACTTATGCAGTCCCTGCGCCACGGTTGGAAGTCAAGCATCCTCCAGCAATAGCTCAAAACAATAAGGGTCTTGTTCCCTTAACATTGGAGACAGGAGAAGTCATGTGGATACATCCAGACCTCGTCCAAGACGTACAGCGGGATCCAAAGAAGCCCAAGTCAAAGGGCAAATCTTGCAATGTCATCTCCATCCTGCCAGATGACGGCAATCTTACATCGGCTTCCCTTAGTGATTCAGAAGGAGAAAAGCTTGCTCGCACGGCGCAAGCCGATACGCCTCAACAAACGGGCACCCGATCCGGAAAATCATACTTGAGGCAGTATGAAAAGTCTACTGACGAGACACAACAGCAAACGACGTCAGTACAAGCACCAGCATCCACCGAGGAATCTCAAAGAGCTCAGAGGCTTGCAAGGCAGGCTGGCCTATATCAGAAGATTCATCGCAAATCTCTCAGGCCGCTGTCAGCCGTTCACCCGGCTCATGAAAAAGGGTGCTTCCTTCGCATGGGACCAAGCTTGTCAGGAAGCTTATGAAGACATCAAGAGGTACCTCACAAAGCCTCCAGTCTTAGTGGCCCCTACATCAGGGAAGCCATTCTTGCTTTATGTAAAGGCTATGGACTACTCCCTCGGTGCCCTCCTCGCTCAAAAGGACAACAATGGCCACGAGCAGGCCTTTATTATCTGAGCAGAACTCTCATAGGAGCGGAATCTCGCTACAACCCTATCGAGAAAGAGTGTTTAGCTCTCGTCTTCGCTGTTCAGAAGACACGACATTATTTGGTCGGCCAGACCATACATGTCATCTCCAGAGTAAACCCATTGCGTCTTCTTATGACGAAGCCAGGATCATTGAATTCAAGATTGGCTAAGTGGGCACTTTTATTGTCTCAATACGACATGATCTTCACGCCTCAGAAGGCGGTTAAAGGCCAGGCCCTTGCAGAGTTCTTGGCTGCTCATCCAGTTCCGGAGCATTCCAAACTTCACGAAGATATCCCTGATGAAGTCTTCGAGTCTTATGCAACCTCAGAAGAGGAAGTATGGCAGATTTCTTTGATGGAGCATCGCGAATGGGCCCTAAAGGCAAGATTATTGCGGAGTGGGGGTTGTGTTATCTCCCCACAGAACCATGTTCTTCCCAGAGCATTTCTTTGACAGAATCGTGCTCCAACAATGTAGCGGAATACAATGCTCTGCTCATAAGCCTTCAGCTCGCCCGTGGAATGGGGGTACGTTACCTCGAAGCTTATGGCGATTCAAAACTGATCATCAATCAGGTTAAAGGCGAATACGAAGTCCACCATGAGGACTTGGTGCCTTATTACCATACGGCCATCGAATTGGCTAACCTATTTGAAGGTTTCTACATCGGGCATGTGTCTCGATCTCAGAATACCAAGGCGGACGCTCTTGCTGCATTAGCAACAACACTAGCCTTGCCAGCCGACACCGAGTATCACCTCACAGTCGCAACTCGACATCTTGTATGCTCCAAGCACATGCTAACAATTCGAGAAGTCTATAATGTCTCCACGGATCTCGAGCCGAGGGATTGGCGCTTTCCTTTCATTGACTATGCTTTGCACGGTCTACTTCCAGACGATCCTAAAGAAGCAGCATCTATTAGACGAAGGTCTCTCCGTTTCTACTACGATCCGACTCTGAAGACACTTTACCGTCGTTCATATGATGGTGTCCTCCTCCGTTGCCTTTCCAATTCAGAGGCACAAGAAGCGCTCCAAGAAGCGCACGACGGCACTTGTGGAGCTCATCAGCCAGGTCCAAAGCTTAAAGACAGGTTGCATAGGCTGGGATACTATTGGCCAACTATGATAGCCGACGCCATCCAATATGCACGAAGGTGTAAAGCATGTCAGATTCATGCGGACTTCATACACCAGCCTTCAGAGTTGCTCCACCCGATTGCTACTTCATGGCCATTTGAAGCATGGGGAATAGACGTCGTAGGGCCAATCAGCCCTTCTTCGACAAAAGGTCACTGGTTTATCCTAGCAATAACCGACTACTTTTCAAAATGGGCGGAGGCTATACCACTGGTTGAAGTCAAAACCTCCAATGTGGTTCACTTTATCAAACATCATGTCATCCATCGATTTGGTGTCCCTAGGCAGATCATCCATGACAACGGTCCCAATTCATAAGCTAAGTATTCTATCGGTTCTGCGATAAATACCGAATTCAGAATGTGGCTTCAACTGCCTATAATCCTGCTGCCAATGGCTTGGTGAAAGCATTCAACAAAACAATCATCAAGCTGCTCAAGAAATTCGTCTCCTCGAATAAGCGAGATTGGGACGAAAAGCTTGGTGAATGTCTTTGGCCTACCGAACCACGGTTCGGACACCGACAGGCAATACGCCTTTTTCCCTGGTATATGGGTGTGAAGCAGTCCTCCCATTGGAAATCCAGATGCCATCGTTGCGTATAGCTCTGATTACTAAAACCACATCAGAGGACAATGATCGCCTACGACTTCAAGAGCTCGAAGCTTTGGACGAGAAGCGACTACAAGCTCAGCAGCATATCGAGCTGTATCAAGCTCGAATCTCAAAAGCCTTCAATAAGAAGGTCAAACAGAGAGTCTTCCAGAAAGGAGACCTGGTCTTAGCCGTCAGACGACGATGATTATGACGCACAAGACCAAAGGCAAATTTCAACCTAAATGGGAAGGACCGTTTGTAATAGAAACAGTCTATTCAAATGGAGCATACCGCCTCACGACTGCAGAGGGCGACCTACTCATGATGCCGATCAATGGCAAGTTCTTAAAGAAGTATTATCCTTAATCAAGGATCCTTCTCTTGATCAAGTTAACACTGCACCTCTGATCAAGATCTCCGAGAGCCTTTCTCTTCCTCCCAGTGAGGTCATACAGCCATAAACCAACAGGAACCTGGCCGTGCACCAGTTATCCTAAAGAAGAGTCAGGGTTATGCAGACATTAACCCGATAATCCAATATCCTTAACGATTAAGGATAGAGGAAAATGTTGGCCTTTAAGCCCAACATAAGTCCTCAACAACTCATCATGCTGAGGGGAATAGCATGGCTAGCCCAATTCAAACGGTAGTTGGTAAAGGTATATCAAACCCGTTGACAGCTGGGGATTTGCTAAAAATCTTAAGGGACCTGTTCTCATTTGATTCCCTCTCCAAAATCACTTACCAATTCTCATCCACAGAATGGTAAGATCACATATATATTTCACTGTTACGTTAACACTAAACCTATGACAGTGATTCCCTCGTTTCTCCCTGTGAGAACGAGACCTCCAAAATCACTTACCAATTCTCATCCACAGAATGGTAAGACCACTATATATTTCACTATTACGTTAACACTAAACCTATGACAGTGATTCCCTCGTTTCTCCCTGTAAGAACGAGACCTCCAAAATCACTTACCAATTCTCATCCACAGAATGGTAAGACCACAAATGCATTTCGCTGTTACGTTAACATTAAACCTATGACAGCAATTCCCTCGTTTCTCCCCGTGAAAACGAGACTTTTCCCAAACTCCATTGTAACTTTGAGCTTGGTGGCGTCTCAATCGGTTATGTCATTGCGACCTCTGAACCAGCAGACAGCCAAGTCTCAATTTCGAGCTTGTTGACATTTACAAAAGACAAGTCTCAATTCTGAGCCCTGTTGACATTTACAAAAGACAGGTCTCGATACTTGTTGACATTTACAAAAGACAAGTATCACCTACCTTGAGCTTGGTGGCGTCTCATCCGGTTATGTCATTGCGACCTCTGAACCAGCAGACAGCCAAGTCTCAATTTGAGCTTGTTGACATTTACAAAAGACAAGTCTCAACTCCGAGCCCTGTTGACATTTACAAAAGATAGGTCTCGATACTCATTGACATTTACAAAAGACGAGTATCACCTATTTTGAAGCTTGGTGGCTTCTCAACCAGTTATGTCATCGCGACCTCTAAACTGGCAGATAGTCAAGTTTCATCTACCATTGAGCTTAGTAGCGTCTCAACCGGTTATGTCATTGCGACCTCTGAACCAGCGGACAGCTAAGTCTCAACTTTGGGCTGTTGACACTTACAAAAGACAGGACTCACCGATGCTTGCTGACATTTACAAAAGGCAAGTATCTCCCCTTCAGCCCCGCAAAGGGCTAACCTCAAGATTGCTGACGTCTTAATCGGTTATGTCATTGCGACCTCTGAACCGACGGATAGCCACGTCTCAAAGATTACGTCCTCAAGCAAGAACAAGATTGGAGATTCGACAGAAGCCAAAACAAAAGAAAGAATTTCCATTAAATTCCAAAAGATGGGGACACATGGAGGCATGTATACAATGACCTACAAGCGTACATTGTACGATCTGAGCCGCTCTCCGAGAGCGTTTAGCCTCGTCTTCCTGTCATCAGCAGCCTGGGCGAGCGCCTGTGACCTCAGCTCAGCCTCATCAAAGTCCACCGCCTGGGCCAGACGAGCTTCAACTTCCGCCAAAGTTGCCCTCTGTGATAACTCCTGCCGCGCAAACTCCTCACTCTGAGCTTTGAGCTCTTCAAGCCGCGCAGTTTCCTCAAGACGCACCAGTTTAGCCTTGGATAAAATAAGATTTGCTTTCCTGATCATTTCCTCGGCCTTCTCAATCTTGTCTTCAGCGTCAAGAAGAGCACTGGTGGAGGCGTCAATCGCACTTCCGACCTCTTCCTGCCTTGTTTCCAAGGATTTCAAGTCAGAAGAGATAGACTTAGCAGCCTCGTGAGCGGCAAGCCGGGCTTCGTGCTGTTGAGCGATAAGACGCGCGAGCCGCTCATCAACTAAAGACTCCATTCATAAAATTACGCCGCCCAAAGCGCCTTCCCGAGAAGCGCTGCTTCGATTCCGCTAAGGGTTAACTTCGCCCTGGCTTAAAGTGCGGATTTCGCACAATCCTTCAAGGACTTAGCCGAAAGGCTTACCTGAGCCCTCTAAAAGGGCGCCGACATGCCAGTCTCGCGAAGATCACTCAAAGAAAGGACTATGTCCTTAACTCCGCATACAGTTTAGCCCCGCTATGGCCAAACCCTCAAAAAAAAAAGCAAGCAAAGATCAGATGATTAGAAGATGAACTTTCATTGATTTAAAAGGAAGGGTACATTGATATTACATCGAAGTTGTGTTTCATACAACACACCCAGTTGCTTAACAAGGTCATCCGCGCAAAAGGTATACAAGTGGTTTATCCGCTTCTGAGTCAAACCGACTGGACAAAGGAGGCCTTCCTCCTGACAAGGCCGTAATCAGTGGTGCCGCAAGGACACGGTCATTATTCTCCACAAAAATGGCAGATCTTGCCAGGCCATTTTTGTTGAAGCCTGGCAATAGAAACCTATCGCCGCCAACACGATAGATCACGTATAATGGGAATCGGCTGTGATACCAGTGATCTAACGGGTGTGAGGCCCGCTTTCCCGAAGTGGATCGCCTTAAAGGCCACCAAAGTTGAAAGTTGGCAATGATGCCAGTGATCTCACAGGTGACGCCCACTACCCGAAACGGATCATCTCCGACAAAGCGGCTACCAGCCTCACCTCAGAACGAATCATCTCGTATAAGAGGCTGCCAATAGCCTCTGGGACACGCACCCGTTCCCCGAATTGTTCCTCCTGCTTAAAAGTAAAGCTTCAACCGGGGAAGCATAAGGCAATTTTATGGTTCCTTCCATCAAGTCACAAGATTGGCGAACATAGCCCACTGCAAGGCAAATCAGAACAGATTAGCAGTTAAGCACAGAAAAAACTGCAAATCAGAATTTTTGGGTCAAAGCAATCCAATTTCAGTAAAAGCAGAAGACAAGCCTCGACTGCACAGCAATGATGGGCTGGCTCAGCAAACGCCAAGTCCAAGCCTCGCCTATATGGCTAGCCAGACTGACCCCGTGGGATAGTCTTAGCTCCACCTATATGGCAAGACTGGCTCAACTATTGAAGAGACCAAGTCCCAAGTTCTGCCTGGGCAGCGGACTTAACATGCAGTGATCTTTCTGGGAAGCTATGCCGAAATCCTTCTCTACAGATCAGTCAATTGCAAGATGAAG
Source organism: Agave tequilana (assembly GCA_038442645.1). Classification (NCBI taxonomy): domain Eukaryota; kingdom Viridiplantae; phylum Streptophyta; class Magnoliopsida; order Asparagales; family Asparagaceae; genus Agave; species Agave tequilana. The sequence goes on along the minus strand of JAVJIF010016902.1, from coordinate 43,106 downwards.
AATAAGGGAAGTTAATCCCTGAAGCAGCTGTTAAAGCTGAATTAAGGGAGATGAATTCCCTAAAATCGGTGAAGTCGTTGAATGATCAAGACTTACCGGTCCTTGGCCGGATAATGACCAGAGTGGGCATTCCCACTAGTTCAGAGATCTGAGTATCTCTTTCAAACCAAGAGAAGAGAAGAGAGGCAAAGCACTTCTCTTCAGAGGACCTCAAGTGTCCTATTTATAGGCCCCATGGCCTGAGCGCTGCCACCTCAAGCGTGAAAAAAAAACGAGCGCATTTAAGGCATTTATTACGCCTTGAGAAAAGGGACGGTTTCCCTTGAAACCGTGCAAAGGAAGAAACGTCTCCCTCATAAAAGGCACTTATGGCGCCTTGAAGAAAGGGAATATCCTCCCTCGGAAACGTGCAAATCGGAGAATATCTCCCTCGATCAGCACAAAGAAAGGAGTAATCCTCCTCGTAACCAGCCCACGGCAGTTGATCTCGGGAAAGCGACAGATGTTCCAGAGCGAACCTACCTAGCTGCGAAGCTACCCAGACGCGAGTCTACATGATTCCTCGGCGAATCTACGTCCCAAAGCAGGATTCAAAGCGAAGCTGAACTCAACCATCATGGCGACGTTCATACTCCACACACCACCGATCAAAGCAGTTCAAAGTATTTCGAAGTCTGAGCCATTGCAGACTTTCGAAAACTTTGAAAGGGGTCTTGTTGACACTTAAAAAAGACAAGATTCTTATTGGTCCGAACAATATCTAAACTTGTTGACATTTACAAAAGACAAGTAACAGACGAGCTGAAGACCAGTTTTCACCCATCTCCGAGGGACAAGGAAGCAACTTGGACTCCATTGATCCAGCAAGCAGACAGTGAACCCGGATTGTTTCTAAACAGACCTCAGCAGGTCTAAGGTGCTAGCACTTAGCATTACATGAGCCCAAAGGGATAGCCTCGCTTGAGAGGCTAATATCACTCGACTTCGCCTTGAAGCCATTCAAAGCCTTGCCAGGAAGCTAACTCGCAAACTTCGCCACAGAGGACTTCCAGCTCTGCCAAAGGGTTTCTTTCGGACTTCGCCAGAAACTGCCTCCAGCTCCGCTACGAGCTCAATGCGGACGGCTCCGCTATTGGTCTGCTATGGTCAACCTTTGACCAATCAAATCTTCAGATGAGATCGGATCCAATCAAGTCAAATCCAATTAAGATCAAATCAGAGATCAAATTTGGCAGTTGATTGCCACAATCTCTTGACTCTTCTTAAAACGAGTAAGAAGATCAGGGGAAATCCTCCAACGATATGGAAAGGATCAAAACAGATCAAGAGGATCAACCGACCTGCCAATTCTAGCTCCGCAGAAGCTATCTTAGCCTCGCAGCAAGGCTACTTTCCAGATTTAAACAGATTTGATTCAATCTGTTTCCATATCTTCAAGGGACGATTATACCCTTGCTCTCCCTATAAATAGCCCACCAGGGGTACAAGGAGAGACACACGCAGACGGACGCACAGAGAGAGAGAAATCGATCAATCGAGAGAGAAGACTCCACAAGCAGAGACTTCTTCACGACGCACCGTGCGCTCTCGAATTCAGAGACCTTTTAGAGAATTGCTTTCTCTAACCAGGGTGTTGATACCCTAACATCGTCCTTCTTCTCAAGGAATCTCCGGAACCAGGCGAGAAGGAATTCCTTATTGAAGGCGATTTTGAGAAGCAGCAAGAGGGTTCTACCAACCTTCTGTTCTCTGATTCCCCGAACCAGGCGAGAAGGGAATCTCATCGCTCGCATCGTCAAAGGGATAAAGTGGTCGCGCGCTGACCAGACTCCTATCGGCACACTTCTCCAGAATCTCTGAGGAGATCTACTTGTAATCTTTTTAAGAATACTTGTAATTTAGCTCCTCAAACTCTTTTTTTTTATAGTTTTCCCCCTTTGCAAACATAATGGAAAACAGATATCACTATTGATCTCCCCATCCTTTTGGATAATAGAACCCAAGTACTTAAAATGACTACTCATTGGTATTTCTTGACCATCTAGTGTCACAATACTATTATCTCAGATTCTTTATTTACTAAATTTACACTCCATATACTCTATTTTGGTCCTACTTAATCTAAAACCTCAAGATTCTAGAGTTTGCCTCCATAACTCTAATTTTGCATTTACCCCAACTCTTGTTTCATCGACTAGGACAATATCATCAGCAAATAGCATACACCACGATATCTCATCCCGAATAGCTCTAATAAGCTCATCCATCACTATAGCAAATAAGAATGGACTTAATGGAGATCCTTGATGCAATTCAATTGTGATAGAAAAATCACATGTTATGCCTCCACAAGTTCTAACATTTGCCACTACTCCATCGTACATGTCCCTGATTATATCAATATATTTGATGGGAACTCTCTTTTTCATTAATGTCCACCATAATACCTCTCTTGGCACCTTATCATAAGCTTTTTATAAATCAATAAAGATCATATGCAAATTTCTCTTCCTCTCTCAAAATCGTTCTATAAGTTGATGAAGCAAATGAATAGCCTCTGTCGTCGATCGCCCCGGCATGAACCCAAAATGGTTCTCTGATATTTTAACATCTGCCTTAACCTGTGTTCAATTACCCTTTCCCAAAGGTTCATGGTGTGACACATGAGTTTTATTCCATGATAGTTTGAATAACTCTTTTAATGCAGCTAGCAATTTTGTTCCATATTGTATTAGGATCATCTTGGACTTTCCAATCTGCTTCATATACTACTCGATCTACAAAAACTCCTTGGTTACTTCTTTTAGCCGCCATCACTTAATCTTGGGATCTAACTTACATTTAATCTTTCTAAATCTTCTTCTAATCCGGATATCTAAAATTAAGAGTCTATGTTGGGTTACTATACTCTCACTTGGTACTATCTTACAATCTATATAACAACCTCTATCTACTTTCCTAGTTAAAAAGAAATCTATTTGGCTCGCACTTGATCCACTTCTAAAAGTTATCAAGTGAGACTCTCTCTTCCTAAACTAACTATTCGCTAAGATCAAACCATAGGACAAAGCAAATTCTAGAATCGAGTTACCTGATTCATTTCTTTCCCCAAAACTAAATCCTCTATGTACACTATCAAGCCCATAATGATTAGTTCCTACATGCCCATTGAGCTCACCGCCTATGAAAAAGTTTTTCTCTAATTGGTATACCTTGCACTATCTCATCTAAATCCTCCCAAAATTGACGCTTACTAGACTTATCAAGTCTTACTTGTGGGGCAAAGACACTAATAACATTAAAAATCTCCCTATCTAAAATAAGTTTAACAAGTAAAATCCTATCACCCTTTCTTTTAACCTCCACTATATTCTTAAGTAATTGTCTATCTATGATCACACCCACCCCATGATGATTTATATCTCTACCAGTATACCAAAGTTTATAACCACAAGTCTCTATAATTCTATCTTTTTCACCTACCCACTTAGTAAAAATACAAAGAAAAGAAGAAGAAAAATTCTACACTACACTATTGGAGAGAAACCTAGCCTACTGCTCTCCCTCTAGAGTTTCTAGTCATCATACAGTATTTATAGGCAAATGGGGACGTGGGAAGTCTCTGGAAGAAGCCACGTGTCAAAGATCAAAGGCTCTTGCAATAGTCGTGTTTTCACCACTTGATCAGGGCCATATCCCCTGATCTTTTGCCATTTGTCTCATCCAACTTCTAGGAGCTTCTATGTGTTTCTAGTTTTTGGTAATTTGGACTCATATTTCTCCAGATTCATTCTTAATTTTAGGATCCAGTATATATTTTATAAGCTCTCTTGACTCGGGATCCAAGAAATCTAGATAATTACCCAAAATGAGTTTAATTAAGCTCTTATTGCAACATTGCCCCTATTCATTCATTATCTGCACAAGAGACGAAAACACAGGTTACTAAACAGTTTTTATTAAAAATCGGGTGAAAATGCGATATGAATAATGCAGAATTGGATACTAATCAGTGACATCCAAGGATTCCATCTCGACCTGGAAAAGATCTATGCCATCCAATAGATGCAACCTCTGAGCAATTCCAAAGAACTTAAAGGATTATAAGGACGATTGGCTTACATCTGAAGATTTATATCAAATCTTTCGCGATATTACCAACCTTTCACCAAGTTGGTAAAGAAAGAAGTCTCATTCACCTGGGACAGTGCTTGCTAATAAGTGTTTGAGGAAATCAAAGAATACCTCACACATCTACCCATTCTTGTAGCTCAGTATCAGAAAAACCCTTCCTAATATATGTTAGAGTTATGGATCATTCTTTGGGAGCTTTGTTTGCCCAGAATAATGATAAGGATTAAGCAATTTATTACTTGTGTAGGACCATGATCGATGTCAAACATCCTTATAACCCAGTCGAAAAAGAGTGCCTAGTTCTAGTCTCCGCCATTCAGAAGATGTGACCCATCTTGTGGGCCAGCTCATTTATGTCGTCTCCAGAGTCAGTCCATTGTGATTATTCATGACAAAATCCTCGTCGCTAAATGGTCAATTAGTGAAATGGTTGCAATATAAGGTGCGATTTATAGAAAGCCGTGAATGGACAAGTCGTGTTAGATTTCTTGGCTGCACATCCAGTCTCAAGATCCGCCAAACTTTATGGAGATCTCCCAGACAAGACCGTTGAAGTTTATATGACCCAGACATCCTTCAAAGAACAAATCTGATAACTATCTTTAATGGTGCCTCAAGAGCGCGTCTTAGAGGAAATATCATGGCAGAAGTGGGGTAGTACTTATATCTCCACAAAATTACATAATTCCTCATGTATTTTCATTAACTGAGCCATATTTCAATAATATTCCTAAATACAATGCTCTATTATTTGGAATTCAACTTGCAAAAGAGATCGGTGTCAAGCATCTTGAAGCGTACAGTGACTCAAAACTCATCGTTAAACACGAAGAGTACAAAGTCCAACATGAAGACTTAGTACCCTACCACAATGTGACAATCAATATGGCTGAGAAATTTAAAAATTTCTACATTGACCATGTATCTCACCAACAGAATGCACATGCAGATGCACTGGCATCTCTTGCTGTCTCATTGGCTCTTCCAGCCGGAGCAACAGAGGAAGTACTCATCCACAACCGTGACTTGTACTAGTCAAAACTCGCTCTTAAAGACAGTAAGATTCCAAAAACAGATCTTCGAGTTGAAGAGGTTCTTCAGACTTCAATAGATCCAGAACCCACAGATTGGCAATTCTCATTCATTGACTTCGTCTTATATGACATCCTGCCTAACGATCCTAAGGAGGTGGCTGCAATTAAAAGGAAAGCTCCTCGGTTCTATTACAATGCGGCATGCGAATATTATATTGCCGTTCATATGATGAAATCCTACTCGGCTGCCTTTCACATAAAAGGTTATAGGAGGCACTCAAGGAAGCCAATGACGGTACGTGCGGGGCTCACCAACTCGGGCCCAAACATGAGGATTGACTCTGAAGACCTGGCTATTATTAGCCAAAGATGATTTCTGACGCTATAGCCTATGCTAGATGATATCACCCTTGTCAGATTCACGATGACTTCATACATCAAGCACCTGATCATCTTCATCCATGTCCTCTTCATAGCCATCTGAGATGTGGAGAATCGACGTCATCAAACCTATACACCCACCAACATCCAAAGAACATTGGTTTATCTTAGCAATAACTGATTACTTCTTAAAACGGGTAAAGCTATACCTCTAAAGAAAGTAAAGCCGTCCGACGTGATCAAGTTTATCAAACATCACGTAATATACCGCTTTAGTATACCTTGATGGATTATCTATGATAACGGACCCCAATTCGTCAGTTAAGTATTCAAAAAATTCTGTAATAAATTCAGAATTCAGAGTGTATCCTCAATAATGTACTATCCGGGCTGCCAACGATCTTGCAGAAAGTTTCAACAAGACCATCGAAAAACTTCTCAAGAAGTTTGTCTCAAAAAGTAAGCATGACTGGGACAAAATGTTAGGTGAATGCCTTTGGGTCTACCACACAATAGGGAGAACCCAACAAAGGCTATGCCATTCCTTGGTGTATGGCTGTGAAGCTGTACTTCCATTAAAAATTCAAATGCAATCTCTGCATATTGCCTTAATGACAGAGATGATTAATGAGAATAAGCATCGATAGCACCTCCAAGAATTAGAAGCCTTAGAAGATAAACACCTACAAGCTCAATAACAAATTGAGCTTTCCCAAGCTCGAATCTTCAAAGCTTTCAATAAGAAGGTCGAAGAACGAATCTTTAAGAAAGGCGATCTTTTCTTAGCTGTCAGACGACCCATGGTCATGACACACAAAACCAAAGGTAAATTGCAACACAAATAGGAAGGACATTTTGTAGTAAAGATAGTCTACTCAAATAGAGCTTATTGTCTCACAAATTCAAATAGCGATGCACTTATAATGCAGATTAATGGCAAATTCTTAAAGAACTAACACTGATCAAGTTAACACCATACCTTTATTCAAATAAGTATTATCCATGATCACATTAACGTTGTACCTTTGATCATCTAGTCAGATCCATCTTACTATTCTGTCCCTTCATGGAATTCTTTTCCCCAAGCGAAATCGACTCCGACCTTTCTCTTAATTACTGCTCAAATCTCTGATTGATCTGTTGGATAAGGGTTTGGGATTCAAGAAGTTTAGGAGAACACCAAAGAAGAGTGTGCTCTTTCCAAGGGCTGCATCATAGCTTACAGACACGAAGTTAGAGGAATGTGAGGAGACCACGATGCATGATGTCAATATTGAAGAAATGACGAAGACAAATATGCCCATGGTGGCATCCAGAGGGTGCAAAGTGATCAATAGAAAGCACCGTTCAACGGTCACGAATTTCCCAAAAGGAATAGGTTCCTTTTTGTCCTCCTCAACAGAGTTATCGCATTAATGATTACCTTTGTGGCATGTCTCCAACCACATCCTCCCTCCTTTTGATGGATTGTAGCCTGACTCCATGATTGGCCGCTAATATTGCATATTTAGTATCATATTTTCATACTTATTTTAGAATAAAAGCCTGCATTGTCCTAATTATTTGTTTAATTTATTTGCAGGCCCAATCCTTAAGGAGATGAAGAGAAATGAGCCCAAAAGCCCACCAGAATTCTGAATTAAATCAGAGTTAATTCGCACACATAAAATCAGGGCAAAATCAAGAGGTTGAAATCGGTTGAGAAGAATCCTCTCAGAATCGATCGGTTAAAGCCAAGAATCCAAGGCCATTTCGTCAGAATCCGGGGCTCAAACGAAGAAACCAACAAAGGATAAAGTCAGAAGAAACTCCCAGGATGACCCACCAACAGGGTGTGGCCATCTGGCCACACCCTGGCCGCGGAAACGCGGCTTGGGCCGCGTTTCCGCGGCTTTGTTGGGGAGTTAGGGGGAGCGTTTGCTCCCCCGACCTCCCCGGGATCCTGGTTGTTGGGTTTTTGGCCTATAAAAGGGCATTCTCTGTGCTGAAATTGGACGACCATGCAGATTAGGATTTAGCCTAGTTTTAATTCTTTGTAGTTTAGGTTTCTTCTTTTCTTTTTATGTAATTTGTATGTAACTTAGGGTAGAAGAAGATTCGTGTAAGTAAGAGAGAGAGGCTGAAGTTGAGAGTGACACCGACGATGTACCCTCCTCCTTTCTTCCATTATCTCTGCAATTAATAAAGGTAAAAGTTCTTTTTATGTTTGTATTTTCTTTTATTTAGTCTTCCTCTTCTACTTTACCTTGGTTGTTGTTGTTGAGTGTACAAGTGAATTCCAAAGCAAGTATAACTAAGCTACGTGAGAGCCAGCGATAGTTCATGAAGACGTTCTCCTCTTCCAAGATCCGCATCACTTCGTTCTTGCTAGGCGTGACGATATAATGTGCACGGGGACTGAGCTCGAGCTTATGATCTATGCGTTGAACGCCTCCGAAGCAAAGGTAGAACATGCAACGGTTTCCAGGTAAGTCATCACTCAACCTCGGTAAGTATTTCTCTCCTTTTCTTTCCTTTCTTTTCTTTTCTTTCTTAGTCTAGATCACCAACCACTTCTTCCAAATCGTTTTCATTCTTCTTTCCACTTCATTGTACATAGTCGCTTTTCATCGTTTTCTGATTTTCCACCTTCTTCATCTTTCATCTTCTTCTAACTTTAACATACTTCTTTTTCTTTTTGTTAACTTTAAAAACAGAGAAGAACCTTCGCTTTTCTTCTTAACGATTTCAATAAAACTGTAAACGCTTCCATCGCAAACCCTCCTTGTGGATCACGACCCGCATAGCCACTTGCTATAGCAGAAGAATTGAGCACTTGCACATATTTGTTTTAAGTTCTGTAATCTCGTATTTTTTGTGCAGGTTTAGCCTCAATCAAATTTTGGCGCCGTTGTCGGGGAGGGTAAAACGGTTTTTATTGAAATCTGAATTTTTATTGAAAATTTTTTAGAACTAAACGAATTTTCTTCTCTGTTGCAGGTTACAGGGCAAGCAAAGCAGGAAAATAAGTTTGCAGTGACTTACAAGTGGTATTGGGCCTCTGCTCTAGAAAGCAGAGACCCATTGCCCTCTGAATTGCCGCGTTTCCACGGCAAAAGCCGCGGATCCGCGGCAAGGAAGAGCTGACTACTAACAGCTTTTTGCAGGGCTGCTTAGTTTGCAAATTCTAGTTTGCTGCAATTATTTATTTCTCATATGCCATCACAAAAACCTGCTAATAATCAACAGTAAAACATTTGCTGCAAAAGTTAAAAATTGATTAGACGTTTGCATTTTAGGCACGCGTCTTTTCAATTCATTTATATTTACTGTTGAAGAGTGCTGAAGCAAGGTATGTTTGCATTGCATCTAGAATAGGACTATCTCTTGGTTGATTTATATCGCTTTGAGTGCATCTTATTTATCTTGTACACATTGCATCTAGAATAGGACTTACAAGTGGTATTGGGCCTCTGCTCTAGAAAGCAGAGACCCATTGCCCTCTGAATTGCCGCGTTTCCACGGCAAAAGCCGCGGATCCGCGGCAAGGAAGAGCTGACTACTAACAGCTTTTTGCAGGGCTGCTTAGTTTGCAAATTCTAGTTTGCTGCAATTATTTATTTCTCATATGCCATCACAAAAACCTGCTAATAATCAACAGTAAAACATTTGCTGCAAAAGTTAAAAATTGATTAGACGTTTGCATTTTAGGCACGCGTCTTTTCAATTCATTTATATTTACTGTTGAAGAGTGCTGAAGCAAGGTATGTTTGCATTGCATCTAGAATAGGACTATCTCTTGGTTGATTTATATCGCTTTGAGTGCATCTTATTTATCTTGTACACTTGCACAAAAACTAATCTTAAGGGCACCACCCAATAATAAGATAAGGTGGGGATTTAATCACCCTTCCTTAGCCCAAAATCAGGTTCCAAGCACTCACTAACCCAAGCCTAACTAAAATTGAGTAGACGTTGGCCCTAAGGATATCTCGGACTCAAATAGGAGATTATCCTAAGGGGGAAAAATGTTGGAATCTAACTCCTGCAAAATCAGTGTCTAGGAAAGGGATTGAGGGCCGAAAGCCCGAAGGTTGGTGGTTATTTAATTAAGGAACGTCTTTGACGGAAAACCTCCCACCAACCTTGCCCTGACCTGGCTGATTTGCTTGTGGTTAAAGTCTACATTAGACCTCCCGTGGACAGTCTAACTAGTTAGGAGTCGTCTAGGTCCTAAGTCTACCCTAACTTAGGCTAGAATTTTTCTTTTTTTGTTTGTTTATTTGTTTGTTTTTCTTTGTTTGTATTCTATTGTGTGATATGGACCATAATAATAATTTTTTCAACTACAATAATAATCCATATTACACACCGACTTCATTTTCGGATATTACCAACCGGCATATCATAACTTTGACCAACCTAGTGTGCCGGATTGGTCTTATCCGAATCAATATGACCCATACCCCCCATCTAATAACTATAATTTCCATAATGATTTCAACTCTTCACCGAGTCAGTGGGGATTCACCTCCCCCGAGCATAATTTCCAACCAACTTGTCCTCCTTCTCCACCTAGTCCACAATATTTTCAAGAGTCATACTCAGTTCCACCCGTCCAAAATAGGAAACCATCAATTTTGGAAATGAGTATGCGTGAGTCCAAGCACAAATCCAAAAATCTGATGGACTCACAATTTCACTACCACTTCCAAGACAATTCTTCATCTTTTCATCAAAACAATGAACATATCACCTATGAAGAGATGCTTGAATCCATGACTCAGGCTCAAAACGCTCGTAATAGTGACATAGATATGATGGTCGAATCTCTACATTCTCACCATTGGACCAGTTCTGATGTCACTACCAATTCTGTTGGAGCCGAAGAGTCAGGTTGTTTTGGAAATCAAGATTCTATTTCAGAACAACCATGTGAACTTACCCAAACTCCAAATGATATTGATATTTGGCTAGTTTTCCTTTTCCTGAAATAGAACTTGAAAATGATTATGATCCTGAACCCCAACTTAGTGATTCAATTCTATTTCCTGATTCGATTATGACTCCGGTATCTTCACCTGACTTCAATCTTTTCCCGGAGTCAACATTGGATCCTGTACCAATTCATAAAGAAATTGAATCACCCATCTTTGAGGATCATGTTGAACTTGACCAACTTTACAATTTTGAAAATCCCATGGATAAATTGGCAAGTTCTCCATTTTTTGATATTGAACTCAACGAGATATGTGACCTAGATTCTCACATATGTGATCCAGTTCAACTTTCTGAATCAATATTGACTCCTGTTATGTTACCAAACTTGAGTAATATTTTAGAGTCAGTTTTGATTCCTCCACCTATCATTTTTAAACTTGACTCACCAACATTAAGTCACATTCCATTGTTTGAATATACATGTGGACTAGAGTTTCAATTTCTTGACTTGGACCCACTTCCTGAACCTATTCCGACTCCTGAACCTTTACTTGACTTAAGTCAACTTCCTGAGTCGGTATTAGTTCCTGTCCTTCCTGAGTCCAAGTCAACCGTTTTATCATTTCATACTCCATTCTGGGACGAGGTGGTTGACAAATTTGACTCCGAAATTTGTTATGAAATTTGAAAATTAGATGGGGTCAAATACTTAATAAAAATCCTTATGGACAAATCTTTTTAATGGGTTATATTAAAGATACTTCTGGTGGGTTCCTCCGAGACCCAAGAAAAGTTGATTGGGCCGCGTTTCGTGGACCAATCAGACCACCACCGGAACCACCACCTTAAGGTAACCATTTTCCTTCCCTTTCTTCTTTTCATGCATCTATGCATTAATTCATACATTGAGGACAATGCATGAGATAGGTGTGGGGGAGGGTCTAACATAACTTTTCTTTTTCTTTAAAATAAAAAAAAAATTAACATTTTTCTTTACTTTTAAAAACTTTTTGAAAAATAGAAACAATATTTTGACTTATTTTTGTAAGAAATTAAGTTAATTTTAAGGAATAGGAAAATCCAAATTAGGATTTCTTATACTTGGTCAAAATAAGATTATTTGTTTGATTTTTAGAGTTAGGAAGATAATTTGTCAAAGTAATTTGGTCTTGATCTTTACCTTGATGAAATATGCACACTTCATACACTTACACACTTAGGGTTCAAAAACAAAGATTCTTATGCCTTATAAAAAAAATGAATAAGTCTAATTATTGATTAGCTAGGTGTTTTGGCCTAAGCAAGCCTTAGTATTTAAGCGAAAGATGATTAGATAAGTTTGAAAAAAAAATTAATAAATCTAATTATTGATTAGCTAGGTGCTTTGGCCTAAGCAAGCCTTAGTATTAGATCCTCTGATTAAGCTGGGTATTTGTGCCTAATAAAGCATAAGTATTCACGCCTAAAAGAAGTTCATATAATAAAATCCTTAGTTTTGTGGCCTTGTTTGCTCGAGTCCTTAAGTCCTAGGAGTGTCTTCTCACCTGGTGCCCTAAGACCGTCTGGTTTGGGAGTCATCGATTAAAGGCTCGTTACATGGGCAAATTAGAAAGCCTAAACTAAGGAATAATACCACCAAAAATAAAAATATATATATATAAATAAATAAGGCATAAGAGTTAGCGTTAATGAACCCTTAGTCAAAATTTTCACAGTCACAAAGTGCATATGACTTAGGGTAAAGTAATAGACTAGATGAGAAGTACAATTTGACTCCTTACTCTAATTGATAACAAATTCTTGAATAGAGACTAAGTTTAGGAATGAAAAATTCGGTTTTCCTATAACTTATAGATTGCTTAGATCTTACAATTATATTTCAAATATTTTTCTCTTTCAAAATGCTTTTCGAAAATACTAACTCTTTATTTCTCTTTCTTTATGGATTTTGTGGGTGCAATCCGCTGAAAACCCTCACGAGACAAAACTCGTCCTCTAGGGGGAACCTAGAGGTTTAACGGCTTGTTGCACATGCTCAGTGCAATCGCGTGACCTGCGAAAGTGGTCTAATAATCTTTAGTATAGTTTAGTTGTTTTGCTCGAGGACGAGCAAAAGATAGGTATGGGGGTGTGATTGGTCGCTAATATTGCATATTTAGTATCATATTTCCATACTTATTTTAGAATAAAAGCCTGCATTGTCCTAATTATTTGTTTAATTTATTTGCAGGCCCAATCCTTAAGGAGATGAAGAGAAATGAGCCCAAAAGCCCACCAGAATTCTGAATTAAATCAGAGTTAATTCGCACACATAAAATCAGGGCAAAATCAAGAGGTTGAAACCGGTTGAGAAGAATCCTCTCAGAATCGATCGGTTAAAGCCAAGAATTCAAGGCCATTTCGTCAGAATCCGGGGCTCAAACGAAGAAACCAACAAAGGATAAAGTCAGAAGAAACTCCCAGGATGACCCACCAACAGGGTGTGGCCATCTGGCCACACCCTGGCCGCGGAAACGCGGCTTGGGCCGCGTTTCCGCGGCTTTGTTGGGGAGTTAGGGGGAGCGTTTGCTCCCCCGACCTCCCCGGGATCCTGGTTGTTGGGTTTTTGGCCTATAAAAGGGCATTCTCTGTGCTGAAATTGGACGACCATGCAGATTAGGATTTAGCCTAGTTTTAATTCTTTGTAGTTTAGGTTTCTTCGTTTTTTTTTATGTAATTTGTATGTAACTTAGGGTAGAAGAAGATTCATGTAAGTAAGAGAGAGAGGCTGAAGTTGAGAGTGACACCGACGATGTACCCTCCTCCTTTCTTCCATTGTCTCTGCAATTAATAAAGGTAAAAGTTCTTTTTATGTTTGTATTTTCTTTTGTTTAGTCTTCCTCTTCTACTTTACCTTGGTGTTGTTGTTGAGTGTACAAGTGAATTCCAAAGCAAGTATAACTAAGCTACGTGAGAGCCAGCGATAGTTCATGAAGACGTTCTCCTCTTCCAAGATCCGCATCACTTCGTTCTTGCTAGGCGTGACGATATAATGTGCACGGGGACTGGGCTCGAGCTTATGATCTATGCGTTGAACGCCTCCGAAGCAAAGGTAGAACATGCAACGGTTTCCAGGTAAGTCATCACTCAACCTCGGTAAGTATTTCTCTCCTTTTCTTTCCTTTCTTTTCTTTTCTTTCTTAGTCTAGATCACCAACCACTTCTTCCAAATCGTTTTCATTCTTCTTTCCACTTCATTGTACATAGTCGCTTTTCATCGTTTTCTGATTTTCCACCTTCTTCATCTTTCATCTTCTTCTAACTTTAACATACTTCTTTTTCTTTTTGTTAACTTTAAAAACAGAGAAGAACCTTCGCTTTCCTTCTTAACGATTTCAATAAAACTGTAAACGCTTCCATCGCAAACCCTCCTTGTGGATCACGACCCGCATAGCCACTTGCTATAGCGGAAGAATTGAGCACTTGCACATATTTGTTTTAAGTTCTGTAATCTCGTATTTTTTGTGCAGGTTTAGCCTCAATCACTCCACGACTGGTTAACCCAAAGAATCAAACAGTTCCTGCGGTCTACAAACTAATTAAATGAGCTTATCTGATGACTTATCAAGACAAATTCATTGAAAAAGGCTCATGATGCATCTTTGTAGAATCTTTTCAGTATCTCCACATTCATATCAAGGTTTGGCAATCGACCGAGAACTAGAGTCTTGATTATGAGAGAGAAGAGGGAAATTCTAGAGGGAATGCTAATTCCCTAGAATTTCCCACAGAGTTCCTAATGTCATGTTAACAATTACCCTTGCCGATTCCCTCAAAGTCTCCTAGAAAATGCTAAATTTTCTATAATCCCTTATTGGGCTTCCCCTTGTTCTCCAACAAGGTCCCTTTGTAATAGAGATAGTCTACTCAAATAGAGTGTGTTGGCTAATCAATCAAGAAGGAGATCAACTCAGGATTCTTGATGATACACATTCTACGACTACCACGTTCAACAATCACCTCTGGACAATTGAAGACATTTTATCAGTGTAATGACAAAGATTATCTGTGGAATGAAAATCACAAAAAGTACATCATATACTTTTTAAAAAAAATTCGCTACGAATGACATAACAATTCAACGCCTTCGATGGCTAAGGATAGAGGAACATATTGGCTTTTAAGCCCAATGTAGAATCCTTAACAACTCATCATGCTAAAGGGAATAGTATGGCTAGCCTAACTCAAATGGTAGTTGGTATAGACAAACCAAACTTGTTGGTAGCTGAAGTTTTGTTTAAAATCCTAAGGGAACTAATCCCACCCAATCCACCAATATCATTTAACAATTCCCTCCCATGGAATGGTAGACCTATAAAAATTGTACTCTTATTTCCTCAAAAAGGATGAATTACAGATCTAATCTGTCATTTTAAACTCACACCTCTGATAGTAAAACTTCTATATGTCAATCTCTTTCTATGGACTAATAAGTTTACTAAATTTGCTCAAATTGCAAAATTAAGCCATCATGTTAAAATTCACACCTCTTACAGTAAGATTTCTACTTGTTAATCTCCTCCAACAGAATGACAAGTTCATTAACTTTGCTCAAATCACAAAATATATTACTATTATGTTAATCAAACCTTTAATAGTAAGACTTTTACTTATCAATCTCCTCCAACAAAGTGACAAGTTCACTAAATTTGCTCAAATTACAAAACAAATTACTGTTATGTTAAAACGACACCTCTGACAATAATCTCCTCAATTTTCACGATGAAAATGAGAAACATGGTTAAAATCATACCTCCCTTGCCTACTTGACTTCCTCAATGGAAATATTGAATTTTTTTTAAAATTAAACTTTCAATTGCTAAGTTAATTGTTACCTATGGAAATTCAATATTGATCATTTGATCTGTTTGATTTTTCAATAAAAAGAAGATAAATATGATACAGAGTTTGACAGTACATGATTGAGGTTTTTACCTACACACAAGAATACAGAATTTCAGAAATAAAAAATAGAAGTGCAAGGTACTCAATGCTACCACAATAGCAAGTGGTTATGCGGGTCGTGATCCACAAGGAGGGACTAGCGATGGAAGTTTTTTAGTAAGTTCTCTTTTAGGTTACAAAGAATGGTAAAAGTTCTTCTTTTACTTCTTTAAAAGAAAAGAGAAAAATGGAGTTACAGTTAAGTTAGGAAGAAGGTGGTAGATTAAGAAGGTAAAGAAAATAAAAAATAGATATATACAAAGAAATCAAAAAGAGTGATAAAAGAGTGGGTGTTGATGGTGTTGGTAATCTAAACTAAAAAATTAAAAGAAAGAAAACTAAAACCTAAAAAAAACTTACTTACCTCTTCGGGCCTGCTTACCTTTGACCCGTATCGACGATGTACCTTTGTTTGAAGGTGAGTGAAGTATGACAAATAGGATCTTGGCCATTCCCGTATTACACTATAAATTGAAGGGGCAAGCTACACTATCATAGAAATGGATATCCATCACCATAAGTCATCAACGGCACTTGCAAGGGCAAGGCAACTTCGAGGCTATCGATTTCATTTGGATCCACAAACATAGAAGAGGGAAGTAAACGAAAAAAGTGTAAAGAAGAAAAAGAAACTTCGATTCGATTCAAATAACAATGGAAGAAAAGATCACTTACACTGGTGTCACCTTCAGTATAAGCTTGCTCTCATTCCTCCATGAAAGTATCCTCTCCTATCAGTTACATAAAGAAAATAAAAATTATATGAAAGAAAATAAAAAACCTAAGTTATAAACTATAAATTAGCCTAAATTCTACTCTCTGCTTGATCGTTCCCTGTACGCTCTGAAAAACCCAGTATTTATAGGCAAAACCCAACAGGGAAGGGCGTAGGAAGATAGGGGGAGCAAACGCTCCCCAACTGAAATAACAAGGCCATGGAAATACGGCTTTGGTCGCGTTTCCGTGGCCTGGCTGTGGCCAAGTGGCCACAGCCGGGGCGGGGGTACACCTGGCCACAGCCGGGGGGGGTACAGCTCCTTGCTTCATGATCTGACTTTTTCTGGTTCTGGATTGGTCGTTTTAGCTCCTAGATTTGACGAAACGGCTTTTAATCTTGGGCTTTTAGCCAATAGATTTGTAGGAATTTATTCTAACTAGTTTTCAACCATCTGATTTGCCCTGATCTGCCCTGATTTTCTGAGTTCGAATTAATTCTAAATTAAATCAGAATTTTGATGGACTTTTGGGCTCGTTTCTCTTCCTTTCTTTAAGTAATGGGCATGCATATAAATTAGAAAATATTTAGGATTAAAAGTAGAGTTTATTATATAATAAGTATGAGAATATGATAATAATTATGCAATATCAATGACCGATCACACCCCCATACCTATCTTTTGCTCGTCCTCGAGCAAAACAACAAAACTAAACCAAAAATTATTAGACCACTTTCGCAGGTCACGCGATTACACTGAGCATTTACAACAAGCTGTTAAACCTCTAGGTTCCTCCTAGAGGACGAGTTTTGTCTCTGAGGGTTTTCAGTGGATTGCACCCACAAAATCCATAAAGAAAGAGAAAAATGTTAGTATTTTGAAAACACATTTTGAAAGAGAAAAATATTTGAAATATTATTGTAAGAATTAAGTAATCTATAAGTTATAGGAAAACTGAATTTTTCATTCCTAAACTTAGTCTCTATTCAAAAATTTGTTATCAATCAAAGTAAGGAGTCACATTGTACTTCTCCTCTAGTTTATTACTTTACCCTAAGTCATATGCACCTTCGTGACCGTAAAATTTTGACTAAGTGTTCTTTAACTCTAACTCTTATGCCTTATTTATTTATTTTTAATTTTTGGTGGTAATATTCCTTAGTTCTATTAGGCTTTCTAATCTGCCCATGTAACGAGCCTTTAATCGGTGACTCCCAAACCAAACGGTCTTAGGGCACCGGATGAGAAGATACCCCAAGGACTTAAGGACTCGAGCAAACAAGGCCACAAAATTAAGGATTTTATTATATGAACCGCCTTTAGGCGTGAATACTTATGCTTTATGAGGCACAAATACCCAGCTTAATCGGAGGATTTATATATATATATTTCTTTTTTTTAATAGGGTATAAGAATCTTTATTTTTGAACCCTAAGTGTGTAAGTGTATAAAGCATGCATATATTATCAAGGTAAAGATCAAGACTAAATTACTTTCACAAATTTTCTTCCCAACCTTAGAAATCAAACAAATAATCTTATTTTGACTAAGTATAAGAAATCCTAATTATGATTCTCCTATTCCTTAAAATTGACTTAATTTCTTACAAAAAAATGTCAAAATATTGTTTCTATTTTCAAAAAGTTTTTAACAGTAAAGAAAATGTTAATAATAAAATTTTTTATTACTAAAAAGAAAACCTAAGTTATGTTAGAACCCTCCCCCACACCTATCTCATGCATTATCCTCAATGTATGAATTAATGCATAGATGCATGAAAAAGAAGAAAGGGAAGGAAAATATTATCTTAAGGTGGTGGTTCTGGTAGTGGTCTGATTGATCACGAAATGCGGCCCAATTGAATTTGCGTGGAGTTCGGAGGAACCCACCAGAAACCTCTCTAGTATAACCCACTAAAATGTTGTATATATATATGATCTTTATTAAGAATTTTACCCCATCTAATTCCCAAATTTTACAAATAATTTTAGAGTCAATTTTATCAACACCCTTGTCCCAAAATGGAGTGTGAAAAGATGGAATGATTGACATGGATTTAGGAAGTATGGGAACTAATACCGACTCAAAAAAGTGACTTAAGTCAAGTAAAGGTTCAGGAGTCGAGATTGGTTTAGGAAGTGGGTCCAAATCAAGAAGTTGAAACTCAAGTCCACATTCATTTCACAACAACGGAATGTGACTTAACATCAGTAATTCAAGTTCAAGAATGACAGGTGCGGGAATCAAAACTGACTATAAAATATTACTCAAGTTGGGTAACAAAACAGGAGTCAATATTGATTCAGGAATTTGAACTGGATCACAAATTTGAAAATCTAGATCACATTTCTCATTGAGTTCAATTTCATAAAAATGAGAACTTGCCAATTTGTCAATGAAACTTTTAAAAGTATGAAATTGGTCATGTTCAATACGAGGATCATAAAAGATTGGCGATTCAATTTCATGATAAATTGACACAGGATCCAATGTTGACTCGGGAAGAAGATTGAAATTAGGTGAAAACACTGGAGTCATTATTGAATCAGAAAGTAGAATTGAATTACCAAGTTTAGGTTCAGGATCATATTCATTCTCAAGTTCAATTTCAGGAAAGGGATAACTTGCCAAAATGTCAATTTCATTTTCAAAATTTGGGGTTGGGCAAGTTCAAATGGGTGTGCTGAAACGAAATCTTATTTTTCAAAGCAAACATGATTCTTCGGCTCTAACAGAATGGTTAGCGACATCAGAAATGGTCAAACAGTGAGAATGGAGAGTTTAGACCATTATATCTATGTCATGATTACGAGCGATTTGAGCCTGAGTCATGACTTCAAGCATCTTTTCATAGTCGATTTGTTCATCATTTTATTGCGATTGGACTTGAAAAGATGAAGTTTTGTTTTAGAATTTGTCGTGAAATTGTGAGTCCGTCAGATTTTATGATTGTTACTTGGACTCATGCATACTCATTTCTATGATTGATGGTTTTCTATTTTGAACTGGTGGAACTGAGTTGAATCTTGGAAATATTGTGGACAAGATGGATAAGAAGGCCAAGTTGGTTGAAAATTGGATTCGGGGGAGGTGCATCCCCATTGACTCTGTGAAGAGTTGAAATTATTTTAAAAATTATGGTCATAAGATTGGGGGCATGAGTTATATTGATTTGGATAAGACCAAACCGACACACTAGGTTGGTTAAAGTTATGATATGCCGGGTTGGTAATATTCAAAAAAGAGGTCGGGGTGTAATATGGATTACCATTAAAATTGAAAAAATTGTTGTTATAAGCCATATCACACAGGAAATGTTAAACACAAACAAATAAGCAAACAAATAAAAAAAATTCTAAACTAAGTTAGGGTAGACCTTAGACCTAGACGACTCCTAACTGGTTAGACTGTCCACGGGGGGTATATTACTGAATCTGACCACAAGTTAATCGATCAGATAGGGGCAAGATTGGTGGGACGTATCCGCATAGAAGCGACGAGCCTAATTAAGCCAAACCACTAGCCTTCCGGGTTTCACCCCTCAATCTCTAACCTTAGACACCGATTTGGCAAGAGTCAAACTTAAATCAACCTTTTGATCTTGGGCTTTTAACCAATAGATTTGTAGGGATTTGTTCTAACTGATTTTCAACCGATCTTATTTGTCCTGATCTGCCCTGATTTTCTGAGTTTGAATTAATTGTAAATTAAATCAGAATTGATGGGCTTTTGGGCTCGTTTCTCTTCCTTTCTTTAAGCAATGGGCCTGCATATAAATTAGAAAATATTTAGGATTAAAAGTAGAGTTTATTATATAATAAGTATGAGAATATGATAATAATTATGCAATATCAATTACCGATCAGTATAAGCAAATCAAAAGTTCAGAAAAGTTCTAGACTGTGCTTCTGGATAAAGTTCAATAGTATATTTACAATGATCCTCTCTGGTGCTTAAAATAGTCAACAGTACACTTATGAAAACTGGAATCCCGACAACATCAAGTTTATGACACTTCAAGAGATTATCAATACAATCACGAAAGTCCAAAGCAAGATGAGATCCAAAGTATTTTGAAATCTATCCCAGTCAACCGTGGTGTTTTGAGAACTTTAGAGGGGGTTCTGTAGGCTGTCAAAAAATGATCGATGACAATGCCTCAGACACGAGCCTGGCGCTAAACGTGAGGGTCGAGTTTTAATCTCAAATGCGAATCACATGTTCCTTTATCAGACGTTAGGGTCGCATTTCCTTTTCAACGTGAGGGTCACATTCCCCCTTCAAACGTGAGGGTTGCGTTCCCTCATCAAACACCCATAAAATGCGAGGATCGCGTTCTCTCTTTAAACACGAACCATGCATGAGCCCTGCGTTTTTGTCTCAAACGCGAACTCTGTATCAAATGCGAGACCTGTGTTTCTGCTATAACAGACAATAATAAAAGTGGGTCAATTACACCCACTCTCCCTACTTAATGGGGAATGTATCCCCATTATGGAGAGATTTAAGGGGTCGATTACACCCTAAAATCCTCTATAAATAGCTATGAATAGCTGAAAAAGAAGGCACAGAGAGAGGAAAACAAGAGAGAAGAGAAAAAGAGGAAAGAGAAGACGCTTAGCTTGTGCTAACAAGTTCATTCAATATCCTTGAGATTTTGGCTGCTGTCTAAAGTATATACTTTATTTAGAGCTCTGCAAAAGAAAGTGAGAAGATCCAAAATCAAGAATTCAATTCAGCTTGTCAACGAAGAACAAGACTCACTCTCCACTGCCACATGAAGAACTCGACACTAGACAAAGGGGAGATTCATCCATTCTTCTCTTTTTTGTAATTGGATATTGATCCGCTGTGATTCTCTTTTCAATCAATTAAAGATTTTTACATCTCAATTTCTTGAAAAACACTTACAAACAATTATAAACAAGTCTTCTTCTTGATCTTGATCTCCTTCTTCATCTTGATTTGATCCAAAATTGATTCATGTGAGTTAGACTCTTCTTTGAGAACTTGTTGTGTCCTTTGTGCTTGTACTCTTGAATCAACCCGTGTTACCTTTAAAACTTGACTTTGAGTTTTTAAAAAGCTAAATTCTAATATATGAACTTGATTAAACGTGGAACTTATATATCATAAAATCATTAGTAACTATAACTATATAAGTTAATCATCATCAAAATTAGAGTGATGGGCCTTTGGGCCAACAAAAAGCAATTTTGACGCTTTCTAAACGAAGGACTCTTACTTTCTTTTACTTACTCCCTCTCCAAATTTCTTTAAAAAATTATAGAAGTTCTTAGAGTTTTTTTCTATTCTTCAAGTTCATATTTGAAAATTTCTTTCAATTAATAAGTCTTTATTGAGTTGATCAATTTCTTTTCTTCTTTCATGAATTCATTTTGCTATTATATCGATGTTGTTCTTGATCTAATTATGAAAATCTAAATCTTAGAAAATATATAGGTTAGATGAAACTAGATTAGTAACTCATTAACTCATTTAGATCTCTTTATTTTTGTGCTTCAATGAAAATAAAGACAAAGATTATTCTAGGTTTAAAATAAGATAATTCTTAGATAAACAAGACTTTGATAGATTATATATTATTAAAATAATAATCTACGCATACAATTGAAAACCTAAGGTAATCATGTTTAGATCTAGTTAATTTTGATTTATATATTTTATAGTTGTTAATTTAATCTAAATTGATAGGCTACAATATAATCATGTATAACTTATGCTTTAAGAAAATAAATTGATAATTATAATGGTGATTCTTAGGGAGATCTACTTAGTTTTTATTTTATTAATTTAGTGGATTCAAATCAAGATGCTTGTTCTTTTTCAAATTGTTAAAAATATTTAAAAATAAAAAACATCCTTCTCTTTATTTCTCAATTCGCCTAAATAGGATTATTAAACAAGAAATTACCATTTTTCTTGAGGATTCAACTCAAAATATACTATGATTAGACACTGTATGCTTGTAGTAACCCATTAAAATTCACATCAAGTTTTTAGCATCGTTGTTGGAGAAGACGAATTTTTCTTTAATTTTTTATTCCTTTTACCGGGTTGATTTATTTTTTTAGTGTTTTAGGAATTGAAGTACAGATTTAGGTTGCAGGAAGCTTTCTAGAGACAGGGAGAGCAAATTACAAAAAGTCGAGACCGGAAATTTGAAGCCAAACCGCCAGCCAGTGGCCCAAGAAAGGTTTCTAAACTAAAATTTTTTAAATCTATATTATTCTTGATTCATTGTATCCATTATAACAATAATAAAAAGATAAAAAATTTAAAAATTTTAGTTAGATCACAAAAAAAAAAAAAAAACTTTATCTAGGGTATTCTTATTTATATTCTGTAAGTGATTACTGAAGTAGTGCCTTGCAACTTTGCATTCATAAAGATTAGAAATCGCAAATGGCTGTAGCCATTCATGTTTTGTACATTTCATATCTAATCAATTTAAAAGTAAAACCCATTAATTAAGATAAGATGGGGATTTCATTACCCTTTCTTAGCCAAAAAATCACTTTCTTCATCAACATTAACTCAAGACTAATATAAAATCAAATTAGACATTGGCCCCTAAGGACTCTTGAGATCGATAGGACAAGAAAGTTGGAGGGTGAGTCATTTTAAAATTCCATTTTAATTGGTTAGGTGTTCTAAAAGGTGGTTAGGACCGTTGCAAAATGGACAACCTCCCACCTGATTTTCACTGACTTGGATAGTTAGATTGGTTGATTTTGGGGTTTGACAAGCCTAACAATCGACTTGGAACAATTAGGAGCTATCTAGTGGTGTTTTAGAATTGCCCTAGTTCGTAGGACTTGATTGTATTGGTTTGTTTGGTTAGAACTTTTTTATTCTAACTCAGTCCTTATCGCTAGTGTATGCCAACTTGGTACTGTGATTCAAAAGGCAGGTTAGTCAATTTCGATTCCATCATTCCAATCATAACTGATCATGTTTTGTCACCGATTCTTCTAGACCGATGCTATCCTTCAAGATTTTCCATTCTTTCATCATTAAACTCCCGGCCGCTAATGGCAATAACTATGACTCAAACCATAATTTATTAGTATGCTTCCCATTTTCACTGGCTCAGAGTTCGAAGATGCCTGCATGTTCATCAGTGACTTTGAGGAGTATGCGTCATGATGAAAATTCAACAACTTAGCGATGATGTCATTAGACTTAGGTTCAACCCTTTGGTCTAAAAGACAACACTAAGAAATGATTATATTGTTTACCCGCTAACTCGATTTCTAAGTGGGATGAATTTGTTAAGACCTTCTCTAAAAAATTTTATCCCATGCATAAAATGGCAATGATAAGAAATGCAACTAATCAATTCCAACAAGTAGGAGGTGAATCTTTCTGTAAGTATCTCAAGAATATCCAAGGACTTGCTTAATGTCCTCATCACGCCAATGAAAAATGGCGATTGTGCCATGTTCAAGTAATGAGCGAGTGCATCAAAGGAAGTAAAATTTTTGAAATCAGAATGTGTGGTGACTAATCCTCGATATACCATGTAGCTCTAGGGGGAACGGTCGTGTCCACGGGGAGGAATGCAATAGAAGCTTTTCAGTGATTTCATAAAAATAAGTTCTTTTCTTTGTTTCAAAAATGAAATTAAAACAAAGGAAAGGAAAAGGAAGAAGAGAGTTGATTTGTGCATTATGGAAAGAAAACAAAAAAAAAAGAAAATGAGGAAACTCACTTAATTAGAATGTGGTGAAGAACATGAGAGTTGAATCAGTTGAAAAGAAAAGCGCATATAAACGAGCAGAGAATTCAAGAAGAGAGGATCATGGCTAACTAAACATCAAAACACTATTAACATACTAACGATTAGATTGACTTGTGCCTCATATTGAATATTTGACAAGTGATACACCTTGGATCTTCAAGAATATCAAGCATTACTTATAAGATGGAGTGAGCTTCTACACTTTATGTATGATTGCTCCAAGTTGTCATAGGTTCTTGATTAGTACCAAAGTATAGAACATTAGATTGGTGATTTCATAATAGTTTATGCAAAATAAGGGAAGTAGATTCATTAACTCATCAAAGCTATGAAAAGCTAGCATGAGATAAGAGAATATAGCACAATATTTGTTAGCAAAAACTAAAGTTAGCACCCATCTGCATGATCCATCAAACTCTCTTGCAAAATTATAAGACACTAAATATGAGACATACATGAAATCACCTAGAGGGGGGGGGTGAATAGGTGATAATGCTAATCAATGCATAATTAAAATTTATGATGCAACAATCAACCCAAAACAAGACTAGAAGCCGAATACCCCGTGAAGGGCTCTGAACTCCTTCCTCGTGATTCCTCTTGATAAGAGTTAGAGGGGCGCAATGCAATCTTGTTGTATGAGTATTTGATTGACAATATGAATATGCAACAAGTGAATAAAGCAATGAATGAATATAAAGCAAGTAATTGAAGCAAGTAATTAAAGCAAATAATTGAAGTAAGAATATAATGCAAGAGATAAGAGCAAGTAAACCAAACGCAAACACCGAGAATTTTTCTGAGGTTCGAGCACCTAGCTCTACGTCCCCGCCTTCACCCAGAAGGATTTCTAACCACTATAACTTCACAAAGAGTTACAATCATACCGGAGTACCAAACTCCACAATCTCGAATACAAGTATTTCTTGGTGATCAAAAGACCACAAACTTTCTTTTGCAAAAGCCTCTTTCCCTTACAAGAACCCTGTAGAACAATGGTTAGAATTGAAGCTCAAATATTGTAAGTGGAAAAAGAAAAAGAACTTGAGAGAGTTTTGAAGCTAAAACTTCAGGAATGAGAGATTCTTCAGCATAAAAACCAAGGACCAAACTCTTTTGAAAGCCTTTGAAAACTTTGAATATTTTGCCAATGCTTGTTGTCTTAAACATAACCCTAATCACCCCTATTTATAGGAAAGAGCTAGGGTTTAAAGAGTAAACTCATATGATAGTAATTAGGAAGTATTTGACCAATAAAATATCCCCAAAATTCGTTTAGAAACGAAAAAGAATGAATTAAAAACGTGTTTTAAAAAACTAGCCGTTATGGCAGAAAACCCACTCTCGGTCGACCGGTCGGTCCACCGGGTTTCAAGTAAAAAGAGCCGTTGCGGCCCACGGTCGACCGCCCGGTCGACCGCAACAAACAGAGAGTTGTTGTCTTACAGTCGGCCAAAGGTCGGTCGACCGCAATTGGGTCCGGTCGACCGGGAAACGTGCACACATGCACGCACCCAACGGTCAGATTCCCGGTCGACCGGTCGGTCAACCGATCTGACCTGACATAGAGTTGGTCGACCGGTCGGTCGACCGGCTCAGGTCAAGAGATGAAATTAGAAAATATTTTTAAAGGGATTTTGATGGTTTTTCAAAATAGAACTTTTCTTTACCAGGTATAAAATACAAAATTGAGTTTGTAGGTATTAAACTTTATTTTAAAATATTTTGTATATATCTATAAGAGGAATTTTTTTTTAGAAAAGACATGTGCGCAAAAACGTGTGTGTAGGAATATTGAGCTTCAACCAATCCATTACTCTTTAACAAAACTATAAAACTAAAAACAAGACTAATGAAGTCTCTTGAGCCAAACTGAAGTCTTGAGCCATCCAATGTCTTGCTAGAGCCTTCTCTTCTATGAACATTCCTTCTAGTGCCTTTTGCCTTATTTGCTTCATGAACCAAGAAAGTCTTGCAAAAGCTAAACAATGGCCTTCAAAATAGTACTAACCTGAAATTCATCTTGAACAAACTTATTAGTACCAATATAGCTCTTAAGTGTTTTGTTATCATCAAAACTCTAAACAAATGGAGAGTGTAACCTTTTGGGCCAACAATCTCCCCCTTTTTGATGATGACAAAACAAATAGGCTATATCAAAAAGATATAAAGAGAGAGGTAAAACTCCCCTCAAATTATGCTATATAAAACAAGTAAAAACAAGTAAAAGCAATCAAAAAAAAACTATGAGACATAAAACACTTTGCAAAACCAAAACTATGAGACATAAAACACTTTGCAAAACCAAAACCATATAACTCATTTTTAGAACTCATATGCAAGAACACAAGAATTCATTTTCTCCCCCCTTTTGTCATACATCAAAAAGGGATAAAGAAACAAGGAAAACATTTTTATTCAATAACACAAACATTAAGTTCACCACATATAAAAGAAAAACTATTAAAATCAAGTGGTTTAGTGAAAATTTCGGCAAGTTGCAAATCCGAAGAAACATAATCAATCTCTATATCACCTTTCTCAAAATGATCTCTAAGAAAGTGATATCTAATCTCAATGTACTTGGTCTTACTATGTTGATTTGCATTCTTAGTCATATGAATAGTACTAGTATTATCACAAAATATTTTTATATGGTCATAATGCAAATCATAATCAAGGAGAGTATGTTTCATCCAAAGGACTTGTACACAACAAGCCCCCGCCGCAACATACTCCGCCTCGGCGGTTGAGAGAGCTACCGAATTTTATTTCTTAGAGGACCATGAAATAAGACAATTACCAAGAAATTGACATGTTCTACTAGTATTCTTTCTATCTACTCTACAACCCGCATAGTCGGCATCCGAATAACTCGTCATTGAAAAATCTCCGATTTTCGGATACCAAAGACCCATTCCAATAGTGCCCTTAATATAATGAATGATGCGTTTTACCGCAATAAGATGAGACTCTTTAGGACACGATTGGAATCTAGCACAAAGACACACACTAAACATGATATCCGGCCTACTAGCCGTTAAATACAACAAACTACCAATCATGCTTCTATATAACTTAATATCAACACATTTACCTTGGTCATCCTTATCAAGCTTGGTTGTAGTTGCCATGGGAGTGTTGCAAACTTTCGAACCTTCAAGTCCAAATTTCTTTATAAGTTCCTTTGCGTACTTGGCTTGACATATGAATATCCCATCTTGCATTTGCTTGACTTGGAGTCCAAGAAAGAAATTTAGTTCACCCATTGAAGACATCTCAAATTCAAGTTGCATACACTTTTCAAACTCCTTGCAAAGAAGCTCATTAGTAGAACCAAAAATTATATCATCAACATAAATTTGCATTATTAGAATGTCATTATCAACATGCTTAGTAAATAATGTTGTGTCTACTTTGCCTTTAACAAAATCATTTGAAATAAGAAAACTAGAAAGCCTTTCATACCAAGCTCTTGGAGCTTGCTTCAATCCATACAAAGCTTTATCAAGTTTAAAAATAAAATTAGGATGAACATGATCAACAAAACCGGGAGGTTGCTCAACATAAACTTCTTCATTTAATACACCATTTAAAAATGCACTTTTCACATCCATTTGAAAAAGTATAAAATTTTTAAAAGATGCAAAAGCTAGTGTCATCCCTATGGCTTCAAGCCGTGCTACGGGTGCAAAGGTCTCCTCAAAGTCAATTCCTTCAACTTGAGTGTAACCTTGGGCCACTAACCTAGCTTTATTCCTAATAACATTTCCTGACTCATCCATCTTATTCCTAAAAATTCACTTAGTACCAATTATTGGTCTATCATGGGGTCTAGGAACAAGGTGTCAAACTTGGTTGCGCTCAAATTGATTGAGCTCTTCTTGCATGGCTAGCAACCAATATGAGTCACCCTCGGCTTCGAGGATGTTTTGGGTTCAAAATGAGAAATGAATGCAAAGTTACCACACAAGTCATAGAGTTTGGAACGAGTTGTAATCCCTTTAGATACATCACCTAAGATGAGTTCCTTGGGATGATTTGTAGCGTATCTCCAATCTTTAGGAAGCGGTTGAGAGCTTTCCTCTTTATCCTTTTGAACTTCACCAATGGATTCTTGCTTTCTTCTTGAATGGGTGAGTCCTTCAAGGATAGCTTCTCCATGTCCTCACCTAATGGGTCAATCTCTACAACATTCTCAACAACAACATTAGTTTCTTCAAATTTAACATGCATGGATTCTTTAATAGTAAGAGAAGATCTATTGAATACTCTATAAGCTTTGCTAGTAGTAGAATATCCAACAAATATAGCTTCATAAGCCTTAGCATCAAATTTACCTAAGTTATCTTTAGTATTCAAAACATAACACTTGCATCCAAAAACTTTGAAATATGAAACATTTGGTTTTCTTAAATGATAAATTTCAAAAGAAGTCTTTAAAGTATTTTTACACAAATAAATATGATTTGATATGTAGCATGCGGTGTTTACGGCCTCGGCCCATAAATATTGAGGGAGGTCATATTCACTTATCATAGTCCTAGCCATCTCTTGAAGTGTTCTATTCGTCCTTTCAACTACTCCATTTTGTTGTGGAGTTCTAGGACATGACATATTGAATATTTTGTTTTGGGTTGATTGTTGCATCATAAATTTTAATTGTGCATTGATTAGCATTATCACCTATTCAGCCCCCCTCTAGGTGATTTCAATTGGTATCAGAGCTAGAGGTGCGTAATGCAATCTTATTGTATGAGTATTTGATTGACAATATGAATATGCAACAAGTGAATAAAGCAATGAATGAATATAGAGCAAGTAATTGAAGCAAGTAATTAAAGCAAATAATTGAAGCAAGAATATAATGCAAGAGATAAGAGCAAGTAAACCGAACACAAACACCGAGAATTTTTCTGAGGTTCGAGCACCCAGCTCTACGTCCCCGCCTTCACCCAGAAGGATTTCTAACCACTATAACTTCACAAAGAGTTACAATCACACCAGAGTACCAAACTCTACAATCTCGAATACAAGTATTTCTTGGTGATCAAAAGACCACAAACTCTCTTTTGCAAAAGCCTCTTTCCCTTACAAGAACCCTGTAGAACAATGATTAGAATTGAAGCTCAAATATTGTAAGTGGAAAAAGAAAAAGAACTTGAGAGAGTTTTGAAACTAAAACTTCAGGAATGAGAGATTCTTCAGCACAAAAATCAAGGACCAAACTCTTTTGAAAGCCTTTGAAAACTTTGAATATTTTGCCAATGCTTGTTGTCTTAAACATAACCCTAATCACCCCTATTTATAGGAAAGAGCTAGGGTTTAAAGAGTAAACTCATATGATAGTAATTAGGAAGTATTTGACCCATAAAATATCCCCAAAATTCGTTTAGAAACGAAAAAGAATGAATAAAAACGTGTTTTAAAAAACTAGCCATTATGGCAGAAAACCTACTCTCGGTCGACCGGCCGGTCGACCGGGTTTCAAATAAAAAGAGCCGTTGCGGCCCACGGTCGACCGCCCGGTCGACCGCAACAAACAGAGAGTTGCTGTCTTGCAGTCGGCCGAAGGTCGGTCGACCGCAATTGGGTCCGTCGACCGCCCGGTCGACCGGGAAACGTGCACACATGCACGCACCCAACGGTAAGATTCCCGGTCGACGGTCGGTCGACCGATCTGACCTGACATAGAGTAGGTCGACCGTCGGTCGACCGGCTCAGGTCAAGAGATGAAATTAGAAAAGATTTTTAAAGGGATTTTGATGGTTTTTCAAAATAGAACTTTTCTTTACCAGGTATAAAATACAAAATTGAGTTTGTAGGTATTAAACTTTATTTTAAAATATTTTGTATATATTTATAAGAGGAATTTTTTTAGAAAAGACATGTGCGCAAAAACGTGTGTGTAGGAATATTGAGTTTCAACCTATCCATTACTCTTTAACAAAACTATAAAACTAAAAACAAGACTAATGAAGTCTCTTGAGCCAAACTGAAGTCTTGAGCCATCCAATGCCTTGCCAGAGCCTTCTCTTCTATGAACATTCCTTCTAGTGCCTTTTGCCTTATTTGCTTCATGAACCAAGAAAGTCTTGCAAAAGCTAAACAATGGCCTTCAAAATAGTACTAACCTGAAACTCATCTTGAACAAACTTATTAGTACCAATATAGCTCTTAAGTGTTTTGTTATCATCAAAACTCTAAACAAATGGAGAGTGTAACCTTTTGGGCCAACAATACATGAGTCAATTGGGTCAATCAATCACACAATAGCAATTAGAAGTTAGCACTCATCTTCATGAAAAATCAAGAGCTCTTGCAAGAACACGAGCTCAAGTTATGCATCCATGATCATATAAGCTACACATCCAAGGGGTTAGTAGTCAATGGTGTCAGTGACTAGTTAGCCATGAAATAGAGATTTAGCTGTCCATAGTAAAAGTGTAAGCATAAAGCAAGAAGAAAGTAAAACTACAACTAGAAAGCATATGAAAATTGAAAGCAATAGAAGAGAAATTGGAAAGCAAAAGGTAAAATCTTCTTTGATTATCACTATCAATTACAGAATCACACACACACACGCGCGCGCGCGCGCGCACACACACACACACACACACTCTCTCTCTCTCTCTCTGGATCTAAGCTAGAAGAAAAATGAAAGAAAATACAAGAGGAAATACCAAACTAACAAGAAGAACCTAGCCCTAGCCTCTGGTCTCTCCTGTCTGTATCAAATCTTCAACCCTTAGTGCTGTATTTCTAGGCAGAAGAAACTTAAGGCCCAAGAAACAAAGCCACGTGTTAAAGATCGAGGCCATCAGGCCTAATATTGCTACGCTTGGGCAGTAAGATTAGGGTTGTTGCCTTTAATCTTTTGTCCACATAATCATCTGACTGAGAGAAGCTTCTAGATCTCCTTATTTTTCTTTTGTTGTCTTTATATCTCATGCAGACTGGGCTCTCAATTCCGACTTTTATATTGGGCTTCTAGAAATAACTTGGTCTTCAAGAAATCTACAAAAAATTCCTAAAAATAGGAATTTTCATCCCATCTTCTCCGTTTTGCCCTATACCAGTGTAACCTGCACACAAGAGACAGATACAGAATAATAACAGAGTTTTATTATTAAATAGATAGGGAAATGAGATAAAATATGCAGAGTCGATGAATAATCATGTCAAATTGTCTACAAGAGGTTATAAATAAATCTAAAATCTTGTCAAAATCTATGCATCAAGGATACTTCATGAGAAAGATGGAGGAAGAGACATGCAAAATTTAAGAAGAGCTTTCTGAGAATACAATCCAATGGGAAAGTTTCAACGAGAAACCCTCCACATCGAGCCCCACATCAAAAGGCAGCATCCATTCCATATAAGTATCTATAGACATTGTAGGATAGAAGCCCTAGAAGTCAAGGATCCTTCACATATCAACCAAGTTAAAAAAAAATTTCACATCTAGCTGTCTTAACTGTAAAGTTTCAATCATGTGTTAGAGGAATGTCCCTTGCTAGGAAATCCACTAGTACAAAATCATAATCAAATCAATGTTGTTTTTTTCAATGTCCTAGGAATGATCCCTACACCTCAACCTATAATCTGGGGTGGAGAAGTCATCCTAACTTTTCTTGAAATCGAGGGACATATCAAGGAGCTCTAACCTCCAATTCGAATCATCCATCCGGTTCACAATTTTCAAGGGCTAACACGGGCCCATACCAAACTCAAAATTCAAACCTTTTTGTGAATACACAATTCAATCCATCATCTTTCAATCCATCTTTCACCATAAATCTACCATTTCCACCACCAAGTTTTAGCAATGATCAAGAGAGAAGGTTTTCCCTAGATAAAGGTTTAGAAGTTTTGATTAAACCTTTCACTCAAACCACTTCTAGTCTAAACACCTTCACGCAAACTTCAGAGCAGCCACTCAATAGCCCAAATTAGAAATGCAGGTAGGTCAGATAGCTAGTGCGATTGGTGAGAGAGGGAATCTTTCCTAGTTAATCTATCACAAATCTAAAAGATGGTAAACCAAATTACACCGACTCAGCTCACGTGAACACGATCCAAACCTAAGGTCTGAAAGGCAAGTTGACAACCAAGTTATCATGCCTGATCAATCCACACATCACCTTCTGAATCTAACATATCATCTTCTCTCTCATATAAGGTTAAGAAAACTAAATCTGAACTGAATGCCAACGAGTCTACATACAAGCCAAGAGCTCCATTTTCAAATAGACTTAAAATTAATCTGCTCAAATGAAAAAGATTTTGGAGGTCTTCATGCAAGTCAAAGTCAATATCCTCCTTCTTGATGCTGTTTAACAAGTCCCGTCCTGTACCAAATTTTTTTAAGGAACTTTGCACTAAGAAAAGAGCCACTAATGTACCTAAGAAAGCCTTTTTAGTAGCCAACATTAGTGAGATCCTATCAAAACTCCATGCCTGTGAAATATAAGGACTCGGTTGTCCTACTGTCTCATGCACAATAGGAAGCGCGATCATCGATAAGGCATCCTAGACTTAGGTGCAAGTGTGAACTTTCTTTCATACTTAGTTCACAACAACTAGGTGTAGATGAGTTGAAACCTACAAAAGTTACCCTTCAATTAGCAGATAGGTCAGTCAAATTTCCTAAGGGAGAGATGGAGAACATGCTCATTAAGTTTAGTGAATTCATCTTTCTATTGGATTTCATCATTTTAGATACCGAACCTATTAAGAACCCTCGAGGCTAGATTCCTGTGATCCTAGGCAGACCATTCCTAACCACATCCTGTCACAGTAGTCTACTGAGACTTATATTTCAGAATATCACAGTTAATTTGAATATATTCAATCTAGGGAGACAACCAAGTGATCCATCCGACTAACTCTTGATGTCAACCTAATCCAAGGAATGCCTAGTGAACATTTTGAGGATGAATACATTGAGTCAAACTTTAGTTACACTGACCAAAGCTTAGTGCTACCTGATAAGTTGAATCAAACGACTAACCATGTATCATCCACACGATGGGAACCTTGTCCTGAGCTATTGAGTATTGAACTTAGATCCCAATTGTGCCCATTTACTGAGAAACCACCTAAATTAAAGCTCAATCCTTTGCCTGAACATCTTAAGTATGAAACTTAGGTGCCAATGAAACATTTCCCATCATCATTGCGGCCGATCTAACCAAGAGTCAGGAAGAAGCCCTCCTATCTATTTTGAAAGAGAATAGGGAGGCCATTAAATGGACTATGATTGATATCAAAGAGATCAGTCTAACCATTATTCAATATAGAATCCATTTAATAGAGGAAGCCAAACCTTCAAGGGATCCCCAACATAGGTTGAATCCAGTCATGAAAGAAGCATTTATAAAAGATATATTGAAGTGTTTTGACAATGGGATCATTTATCCCATTTCTAATAGCTCTTGGGTTAGCCCATTCCAAGTTGTGCCTAAGAAGTACAGAATCACCGTGATCCAAAATGATGCCAACAAGTTAGTCCCAACGTGGATTCAAACTGGGTGGGAGTCTACATCGACTAAAAGAAATTTAACTTCACAACAAGAAAAGACCACTTTCCTTTGCCTTTCATTGATCAAATGCTTGAATGTCTAACCAGACATGAGTATTATTGTTTCCTTTATGGCTACTCTTATTACAATCAAATTCCAATCGCTCCCAAAGATCAGGAGAAAACCATGTTCACTTGTCCTTTGGAACCTTTGCCTATCATCATATTCCCTTTGGGTTGTGCAATGCGCCTACAATATTTCAATATTACATGACCAATATTTTTCTGATATGATGGAGAAAGTTTTGGAAATGTTCATGGACGACTCTCCATTTTCGGTGATAGTTTTTTGGAGTGTTTTCCCCCATCTTAATTTTGTCCTTATGCAGTATAGGAGAAGAATCTAACACTCAATTGGGAGAAGTATCACTTCATAGTCAAACAAGGCATCATCTTAGGACATGTCATTACAAAGAAAGGGATAGATGTTGACAAAGCCAAAATTGATTTGATAACCAATTTTCAACCGACCTAGCCAGTCAAAGACATTAGGCCATCTTGGGGTACGTTGGGTTCTATAGACATTTCATTAAGGACTTTAGCAAGATTACTAGATCCTTGACCAATCTTCTTACCAAGGATGTACTTTTTGACTTCACTCCGGAATACCTTAAGGCATTCGATCTCTTGAAGAAGGAGCTAACCTCAGTTCCTATCATTCATGCACGCAATTGGAGCCAATTGATTGAGCTCATGTGTGATGCGTCCAATTATGCGATTGGTGCAATCTTAGATCAACAATTTGATAAGCAGCCTCATATGATCTACTATGCTAGTATGATACTTAACGATGCACAACTAAATTACACTACCATGGAAAAAGAACTTTTAATCGTGGTGTTTATACTCGAGAAGTTTAGGTCCTACTTAATTGACTCACCAATTACCATTTACACAGATCATGCTACACTTGATACCATTTGGCCAAGAAAGATGCCAAGGCATGACTCCCAAGATGGATACTCTTACTTCAAAAGTTTAATTTACAAATTCGCTATAAGAAAGGATCCGACAACTTGGTAGCCGATTACTTGTCTCAACTACCCAACGCACCATCTTTTGAGATTTGGTAAATGATTGTATTTCGGATGAACAATTCATTGCTATCTTGACAGGGATGTGGTTCGTCGACATCGTGAACTTTCTTATGACAAGAGAGACACCTTCCAATTAGTCAACCGAGATAAGTACTAATTCTTTTCCCAAATGAGATACTTCTATGGGGATGATCCTTATGATTGAGGTATTACCTGCACAGAAAATAAAGAATTTCAGAATTTAAGAATAGAAGTGCAAGTTCTCAATACTACTATGATAGCAAGTGGCTATGCGGGTCGTGATCCACTAGGAGGGACTTGCAATGGAAGCGTGTTATAAGTTCTCTTTTAATTTACTTAAAATGGTTAAAAGTTCATCTCTTGTTGTTGTAAAGAAAAAGAAAATAAAGTCTATGGTTAGGTTAAGAAGAAAGTGGTTGATTAAGAAGGTGGAGAAAGTAGAAAATGAGTTTATATAAAGAAAGTGAAAATAGTAAATAGAAGAGAGTTGTGATTGGTAGTAATCTAAACTAAAGATTAAAAGAAAAGAAAAAAAATCTAAAAGTACTTACTTACCTCTTTCAGTTGATGACTTACCTTGAATCCTTGGCAAAAACTTACCTCATCTTAAAGGCAAGAAAAGCATAGAAAATAGGATCTTCCCGTTCCCAGACTTAAACTATGAATTTAAGTGCAAGTAGAAAATAAATAGAAATGGCTATCCATCACCATAAGCCATCAAGGGCACTTGCAATAGCAAGACAGGTTCAATGCTATAGGTTTCATTTGGATTATCATCAAAACCTGATAGAAGAAGAGTAAGAGAAGAAGAAGAACATAAAAATGTAACTTTGATTCAATAATGTAAACATAGAAGAAAAGAAGAACAACTTACATCTGTGTCACCCTCAGTACAAGCTTCACTCTCATTCCTCCATGCAACTCTTCTCTAGTCTCAGTTACATAAAGAAAAACAAAAATTACATAAATAAAAGTAAAAACATAAGTTACAAATTAAAGTATAGCCTAACCTATGCTCTTTGTTGAATCGTTCCCGTGGTCTCATAATTTGCAGGTACTTATAGCGAAATGGAAAAGAGGGAGAGCGTCTGAAGATAAGGGAAGCAATCGCTCCCCATATCTCACTAAACAGCCACAGAAACACAGCCAAAGCTACATTTTCACGTTAGGGATCTGGCCAAATCCCAGGGTGCGTTCCTCCGCTGATATCTGATACGCGTATATCTTCAGTTATATTCTCCATTTGAGCTCCAAATTTGCTATTATCCCCTTGATTCTCCCACTCAACAAAATAAATCCAACTAAATCCAAATTAGTTAGAAAATATTTGTAATTATCTTCTCTAATCTCCATTAATCTGCATCTGCAAAAAATCATACATTAAGACAATTAAATGTAGGGATTATTACTAAATAGTATGGGAATGTAAAAAAATATGCCAAAATACGTATACGATCACTCTCCCATACTTATCTGCTTATCCTCGAGCAAAACAAAAAAAGTAAAATAAAACTAACCTAGTTTAACTCACTTTCATAGGAATCATGGTTGCAGTTAGCATGTTCAACAAGCCGTTAAACCTTTACGTTACTCTTAGAGGATGAGTTTTATCTTGTGAGGGTTTTCAGTGGATTACACCCACAAAATCCATAAAGAAAGAGAAAGAAAGTGTTAGTATTTTTGAAAAGCATTTTGAAAAAGAGAAAAAATATTTGAAGTATTATTGCAAAATTTAAAGTAATCTATAAGTTATAAGAAAATCAAAATTTTCATTTCTAAACTTAGTCTCTATTTAAAAACTTGTTATCAATCAATGTAAGAAGTTAAACTGTATTTTCATCTAGTCTATTATTTTACCCTAAGTCATATGCACCTTTGTGACAATGAAATTTGACTCAGAATTCTTTAACTCTAATTCTTATGCCTTATTTTTCATATTTTTGATGGTATTATCCCTGAGTTCTATTAGGCTTTCTAACCTGTCCATGTAATGAGCTTTTAGTCGGTGACTTCCAAATTAGATGATCTTAGGGAACCGAGTGAGAAAATACCCCAAGGACTTAAGGACTCAAGCAAACAAGGACACAAAACTAAGGGTTTTTATTTATAAGATGGACTGCTTTTAGGCGTGAATACTTATACTTTATGAGACACAAATATCCAGCTTAATCAGAGAATTTTTAATATATATATATATATATTATAAGACATAAGAATATTTGTTTTTGAATCCTAGGTGTGTAAGTGTATAAAGTATGCATATTTCATCAAGGTAAAAATCAAGAGTATATTATTTTTTCAAATTTTCTTCCTAACCTTAGAAATCAAACAAATAATTTTATTTTGACCAAGTATAAGAAATCCTAATTATGATTCTCCTATTCCTTGAAATTAACTCTATTTCTTACAAAAACAGGTCAAAATATTATTTCTCTTTTCAAAAAGTTTTTTAAAATCAAGAAAAGTTAAAAAAATTTATATAAATAAAAAAACCTATGTTATGTTAGATATCCCCCAGACCTATCTCATGCATTGTCCTCAATGTATAAATGAATGGATAAATGCATGAAAAAGAAGAATGGGAAGAAAAATATTACCTTAAGGTGGTGGTTCCGGTGATGGTCAGTTGGGCCAAACGTTGCTGCTCAATCAAGATAATATGGTGGTTCACGGAACTTATCTTTATTGACCTCTTTTCTATTTACATATTTATAATCTCCAATATGAACGATCATGCAAGATCCTATCATGCAAATTATTCCCTTTATATGACCAATTTTGAAAAATCATCACTGTGTCATTATAGTCAATGCTATGGTCCAACAATAGAAGGTGATCTATTGGAATGGATGATTTGGGCTCTGAAATGAAAAGTTCGGGAACAAATACTAACTCAGGAAAATCAAGTGTAGTTCAAGAGTCAGTATTAGTTTAATAGTTGAGTCTAAATCAAAAAATTAAAATTCACATTCTCTTTCCATCAATGAAATGTGACTGTCCATAATTGGTGGTTTAATTTCAAAGTCTATAGGTACTGGAATCAATGTTGACTCTAGAAATTGGCCAAATTGGGAAATGGTACCAGAGTCAACATAGATTCAAAAATTAAAATTAAATCACAAAGTTGTGGATCGGGGTCACATTCATGTTCAAGTTTAATTTCATTGAAATGAAAACTTACCAATTTGTCAATGAGTTGATATTAGTCAAGTTCAAGGTGATGTGAGGAAATTGAATCTTAGTCAAAGTCTTCAAGATACCACAATTCTTGGTTTCATCAATATGGCTAGAAGTGTCGGGAATAGTCGAAGATTAGGTAGGGAGAGTTTTCTTATTCCTACGCCTGTTTTCCAATCGTCTAAGTCTTGCTTCTATCATATCGAAAGGATCGCTTTGGAATTGAATCATAAATTCCATACTCTTTTCTAACTCTATTTCTTCTTCTTGTTGTACGACTTAGAAAATGAAGTAAGGATCTTGGATTTGAAAGTCTTATGGGAATTGTGAGTTCATCATTTTCAGTTTTTATTCTTGGGACTCAATCATACCTTCTATACTCTTAATCACCTCAGAATTTTCTTCTATGGGTTGATCATGACTAAGAAAATTTGAAGCTGAATGTTGGAATGGTGGTTGACAATATGACTCGGGGGAGTTGTATCCTATTGACTCGGTGAAGAGTGGTGATAATTATTCCAATCTTGTTCATAATACCGGGATTGGGGATAATATTGATTCAGATAAGACCAATCTGACATACTTGGTTGGTTAAAGTCATGAAATGTTGTGGTTGAAAATATCCGAGTCAAAAGAGGTCAGTCTGAAGTATAGATCACTATATGCATTGGAATAATTATAGTTGTAATCCATACCACAAAAATGTCAAAAAACAAAAACAACAAGCAAACAAACAAATAAAAATCTAGCCTAAGTTAGGGTAGATCTTAGACCTAAGCGACTCCTAACTGGTTAGACTGTCAATGGAGGTATATTGCAGAATCTGACCACAAGTTAATCGGCCAGGTAGGGGTAAAACCAGTGGGAGGTATTCATGCCTAAGCAAGGGCCTAATTATGCCAAATCGCTATTCTTCGAGGTTTCGCCTCTCAATTCCCAACCTTAGACACCGATTTGACAAGAGTCAAATTCTAATGAACTTTCCCCTTAGGTCAGTCTCCTATTGAGTCTGAGATGTCTCTAGGGCCAACGTCTACTCAGTTTTAAGTTAGGCTTGGGTTAGCGAGTGAGGAGATTGTTTGTGGGCTAAGAGATGGTAATGACTTTCCCACCTATCTTGTTTAATGATGTTACCTTAATCATATTCATACAATTTACAAGTATATAGAAAAAGCAACACTTTAAGCAATATACATCACTCAAAATATGTTTCCTAAATTATATGTTATACACACGTACCTTGTCTCCAGTACTCTTAACCAATAAATAGAAAATGTAACGAAATCGGCACGTGCCTAAATGCAAAATCTAAACTGTTTTTAGCATTTACAATCAACCATTTACTGTTGAGTTAGATAGTATGTGCAGAGTATATTAAATGTGAAACTAAAGCATGCAGAAGCTAAATCATTGAAGTTCAGTTACCCTGTAAAAAATCTAGGTGAGTAGTCCTCTCAGACTGCTGCGGGAACGCGACTTTTGTCGCATTTGCGCAACAATACTAAGGTCTTCTAGGCTTTGCTTTCTAGAGCAGAGTCCAAAGACACTTATATGTCCACTGCAGCTATTTTTTTTGATATCAATCACTGCATACCAAGAACAGAGAACAAAGTTAACCAATAAAGTAAATAAAAAGAGAGTAACTTACCGTTCCTTCCCGACAGCAGCGCCAAAATTTGATTGAGGTATTACCTGCACAAAAAAATACAGAATTTCAGAATTTAAGAATAGAAGTGCAAATTCTCAATACTACTATGATAACAAGTGGCTATGCGGTTCATGATCCACAATGAGGGACTTGCAATGGAAGCATGTTGTAAGTCTACTTTTAATTCACTTAAAATGATTAAAGTTCTTCTCTTGTTCTTGTAAAATAGAAAAACAAAGTCTATGGTTAAGGAAAGTGGTTGATTGAGAAGGTGGAGAAAATGAAAAATGAGTTTATACAAAGAAAGTGAAAATAGTAAATAGAAGAGAGTGGTGATTGATAGTAATCTAAACTAAAAATTAAAA
Source organism: Agave tequilana (assembly GCA_038442645.1). Lineage (NCBI taxonomy): Eukaryota > Viridiplantae > Streptophyta > Magnoliopsida > Asparagales > Asparagaceae > Agave > Agave tequilana. Next base: position 3,342 of record JAVJIF010016902.1, on the reverse strand, counting down.
GAAAAAAAGAAAAACTTTCATCAAAACCCGATAGAAGAAGAGTAAGAGAAGAAGAAGAAAATGTAACTTTGATTCAATAAAGTAAAATTGAAAGAAAAGAAGGACAACTTACACCGGTGTCACCCTCAGTACAAGCTTCACTCTCATTTCTCCATGAAACTCTTCTCTAGTCTTAGTTACATAAATAAAAATCGAAATTATATAAATAAAAAGTAAAAATCTAAGTTATAAACTAAAGTACAGCTTAGCCTATGCTCTCTGCTAAATGGTTCCCCGTGACCTCATAATATGTAGGTATTTATAGCAAAATGCAGAGAAAAGAGAGAGCGTCTGAAGATAGGGGGAGCAAATGCCCCCCTATATCTAACCAAACAGCCACGAAAAGCAGCGTTTTCATGGCAGGGATCTAGACAATGGGTAGATCCTGGGGGGGTTCCTCCATTGATCTCTAATACACGTATATCTTCAATTATATTCTCCATTTGAGCTCCAAATTTGCTACTATTCCCTTGATTCTCCCAGTTAACAAAATAAATCCAACTAAATCCAAATTAGTTGGAGAATATTTGTAATTATCTTCTCTAATCTCCATTAATCTGCACCTGCAAAAAATAAGACATTAAGACAATTAAATAGAGGGGGTTATTACTAAATAAGCATGAGAATTAATGAAAATATGCCAAAATACATGTACGATCACCTTACCTTCTCAGGTAATGTCCTGATCAAATCTTTAGGAAATGTATTCCCATCGAAGAGACTAGGAGTGTCCTTTCATTCTGCCATGATCAAGCTTGTGGTGGACACTTTGATCCCAAAAAGACAACATAGAAAGTTCTGCAATATGGATTTTATTGGACTAATCTTTTCAAAGATGTTTGAGTTTTCCAAATGTTATGATCATTGTCAACAATTGGGTCGAGTCACTAGAAACATGATGCCACTACAATTAACTTTGGTAGTCAAACTTTTTGATGTATGGGGCATCGATTTTATGGGACCTTTCTCGAATTCTTTTGGAAATTTGTACATCCTAGTGGCAGTTGATTACGTGTCCAAATGAGTAAAAGTCGTGCCACGCAAAACCAATGACAACACGCCTGCTGTTAAGTTTTTCAAAGAATGTGTCTTCTCACGATTCGGCACACCACGAGCCATCATGAGCGATAACGGCGCACACTTTTGCAATCGTTCTTTTGAGCCTTTGATAAGAAGTACTCCATTACTCACAAGTTATCTGTTCCTTATCATTCTCAAACAAGTGGGCAAGTTAAAGTAACAAATAGGCAAATCAAGCAAATTTGGGAAAAAAAACTGTAAATTAAAACAAAAGGGTTGGTTCTTAAAATTGGTGGATGCCTTGTGGGTACCGAACTGCTTTCAAGAATAATCTTAGAATGTCTCCTTATAGCTTGTATTTGGAAAAGTTTGTCACTTCCCGTTGAATTGGAACATCAAGCCATGGGCCAATCAAATAATTAAACTTTGACTTAGACATGGCCAGTGAATATATAAAAACTCCAACTCAATGAGTTGGAAGAGATTAGGAATGATGCTTATGAAAATACTAAAATTTACAAGGAGAAAATGAAAGTGCTTCACAATGAAACATTTTTGTGAAAAATCCATTTACACCGGGTCAAAAAGTCTTGTTATATAATTCTAGACATCATCTATTTTCAGGTAAGCTAGGATCAAGATAGATGTGACATTTTGTTGTGTGAGTTGTTTTTCCTTATGTGGCGGTGAAAATCAGAAACCCTAAGAATGGTGAGATTTTTAAAGTAAATAGACAACATCTTAAGTCATTTTTGGAGTTTCAAGCTAATTAAGAGAAGAGGTCATGGTTTTTCGTGAACCTCAATATTTGGACTAAGGATAACGAGTTGTATAAATTGTAAATATCGTCTTCCTTTTATGATCTTTCTTATTCTTCTATTATTTAAAAAATATATATGTTGCCTACCATTTTAGACCTTTGCCTTGCGGACAATGCAAGATTTAGGCGTGGGGGCAGGTTTCACTTTGATTTTTCTTTTGTGTGTGTGTATCTCACTTATAAAAAAAGTTTAATATTCCACAATTAGTCAAGTCAGTAATAAGCAATATGTGTCATTGAGTCTAAAATTTAAAAGTAGAATTAAAAAGAAAGAATTCTTAAAGTCTTAGAATAAAGATAAAAACTTGAAAAATAAACACCATATTAAATATATCTAAATGAATATGCACCACACTTACACTTATACCTAGTCCATAGTCTTCTAATGAAGAGGAATAACTTGAAACACATTGCAAAAAAGAAAAAATCACAAAAAAATCAAAATATTATTACCAAATAGTTGGGTATTTATGCCTCAAGAAGCATTAATATTCATGTTGAAAGGTGATGAAAATAAAAAACTAACACACACACACACGCACGCACACACACATAATAAATCTTATTTTGTGGCCTTTGTTATTTGAGTTAGTAAGTCGTAGGGGTGCCTCTACACTTAGTACCCTTAAACCATCTGGTTTGAAAGTCATTGGCTCAAAGCTCGCTAAATGGATATCCTAGAAAGCCTAAACAAGACACTTCCTTAAGTAACTTATTAAAAAAAGTGTGCAAGTTAAAATCAAAATCACAAGATGGAAGTCAATCCCACGATCACAAGGTGCATAGAATCTAAAACATACGAAAGATGATGTGAAAATAGAAAGATAGGATTTCATGATTTGAGACAACACTTAAGAATAAGGATTCCTGTATACTTAGAAGCCAATTTACTGATAAGACTAGTTGCTGATTATCTTTTTCATTTAACCTTTTATTTCTTTTCCTTTCTTCAAATTTTATGGTTAAATTCCTGCTAACTCTCATGAGACAACACTCATCCACTATGATAAACTAGGATTTAAAAGCTTGTTGCACAAGCTAAGTGCAATTGCCCTTCCTGTGAAAGTGGGTTAGATTTTGTTTTGCTCGAGGATTCGCAAACATATAGATTTGGGGTTATTTGATTGATATCGATTTGTTATACTTTTATATTCCTATATATCTACTTATTATCCATAAATAATGCTACTTGGGTATTTTTAGTCTTTTTGTGTAGAAGTAATGTTTTGAACAAAGAATAATGAAAAGAAGCTCAAAACATAAATTTTTATAAACCCAAAGCCCAACTAAATCAACTCAGATCTAGATCTGCAAGAGATCAATTCAAATCAAAGATTGTGGAGAATCAAGAAATCAATTCAAATCAAATTAAAGATCATGGAGAATCAAGTGAAGTCAAAGACCGTGAAAGATTTTCACATATTTTTCATATCTTTGTACCCATCAAAAATTATGCAAGATTT
>JAVJIF010016901.1:0-85029 GCA_038442645.1 Agave tequilana | reverse complement strand
CTCTTTTTCTTTTTTCTCTCTCCTCGCTAGACGCGAGTTCCACCAACCTGGATTCCGCATTTAATGCAGGGATGCTCTCCATACTGCATTTAATGCTTGTCCAGCAAGATCAACTCTGAATCTTATCACCATGTCTTTTTGTCCTTTCTGGTAAACGCAAATCTCCGTTTTTCCCCTGGACGGGATTTTATCTTCGCGTCCAGTTCATTTTGCCCAAGATGCGGATTTCGTTGCTTAGAGACGCAAAGTTTCTTTTATAAGCTATGACAACATTATAATAATATTTTCCCCTTATATAACCATCCCCATTTCTTCCTCTCTCTTTCATTTTTTCTTTCTTCCTTCTTCTCCACCAACAGCCAACGAAGCCAACAGCATAAAAACAAGCCCTTGCCTTCCATTGGCCAGCCATCTCTCCCATCCCTTCCAACCTCCATCTCCACCAACTCCTCCACCTTTTCCTTCTCCATCTCCTCCTCCATTCCAACAACAACAACAACAACAACTATAACTCCACCATCACACCACCTTCTTCTTCCTCTTTTTCCACCAAACAACCCATTCTCATCATCAACTTCACCACCTTCTCCACCACTACCTACGCCACCTTGGCCACCACGAATCACGCCATCTTTCTCTCCTCGGAACACTCTTTCTAACGAGGTATAGCTTTGTTCTCCGAAGCCTCGTTTCCAAAACTCCATTTTCACCAAATGAACTACACTTGCACCCACAATTTGCTTGGGCTTGGAGCTTTGGTCACCTTCTCCGGCCAACTCCGGCCGTCGCCGGTAACCGCCGGCTATCGCCGGCTACCATCCCCCTTCCATTCTTCTTTCCTTTCTTTCCTTTCCTTCTTTCTTTTCTTCCCTTCATTCATTCTTTCTTTCCTTCTCTTTTCTTTCCTTCTTTCTTTTTCCTTTCCTTTGATTCCAAAACCTGCGTCCCTCTCTCCCCATTTCCTGTGTCTCACTCCCTGTCTCCCTATCTCTTGTCCTGTCTCTCTCTCTCTCTTTCACTCTATTGCTAGACGCGACTCACCCCGCGTTCAAGCAATTCTTTGACGCGATCCACGCGTTCTTGTATCAACACGACGCGGAGCTCATGCCCGCGTCTGTGTTCTTCTTGTGCGAACGCGACGCGGAACCCATGATCGCGTCCGCGTTCTTCTTGTGTTATAACTTGAACGCGGGTCTCGAACCTCGCGTTTGTGGCATCTACGCGACGCAACTCTCGCGTCTGCGACCCCCGCGTCTCACTCTCAAACCCGCATCTCCCTGTACTCTCTCTCTCTCCATGGACTTCTCTCTCTAACTTTCACATTCTCTCTCCTCTCTCTCATTCTGTTTCTCTCTTGATTTTCTCTTCTCTCTCTATCTCTTTCTCTTTAACGCGTTGACGCGTTGATTTCCTAGATTCCAGAGATCGAGGATTTCACTGTGTCTTCTAAAGACTTAGGCGAGTGTCCTCGCCTCCATTCAATTTTCTCCTTTTATCGGATCGACTTGTATTTGCATTATGTATCACTTGACAACTGATGTGTTATCATTTACCATGCTACTACTGGACACCTGCTTCTGTTATGTTATCTCTTATCACTTGTTCCTTATTATGACATGACTTCCTACCTGTCACCTGCCTGATCACTTGTCATTGGCATGTTGAGACCTATACCTGTTATGATTAACTCTCTACCCATGATTATCACATTACGGGAACGTAGTACTTGATCTCTTGTTATGAACTTCCGTTATGCTTGTTATGTACTCCTGTTATGACCAGTTATGATCCTACTCATTCCCGTAATCCGATAATTATGTTAATAAGATATAAAAAGGATAACTTGCACAGGGAATGGGAGGAAGTGATGGATGCCGGTATGATACCTTGCTTATAGTAATGGAATACAAAACTGACGATTCGTGTTAGGGGGATTTCAGGCCCCCAGAAGATGCGTGTTAGGGGGATTTAAGGCCCCAATGGCTGTGTCCCGGGCGGACGGGAACTACTATAAGTATGAGCTATCAGTTCTTTATCAGCTTCCAATAACCAACCTCAACTTACTTATATATGGATGTATGTGTGTTGAGGTGTACACCGGGACACATACCTAGATATATGGGTCGGACGAGTAATACTAATAAAATGCCAAGATAATAACTTGTTATGTTGCTCTACAACTTGGTTATACCACTTGTTTCGCCATAATTGCATTCATCAAGTTTTACTTTGGATTTCCGGTTTTATGATTATTATACTATACCTGTTCATGTCCTGCCTTTCCACTTATATTCTATTCCACCAGTCTCCTGCTCTTATCTTGTCATATCATGAGTAGTTCCTGCTTGATATTACTTGTTATATATCTACTTGTCCTTGCGTGCTAGTGCTCACGACACGATTTTTCTAATGCTTGTTATGATTTGGATTTGTCGACACACTTGTGCTTATTTATGCACGCCACTTGGCTTTCGCATCACCACTTGCCGGGGAGTACTGACTCCTCTGGATCCTCATGTCTAGGTCTCGGAGCTTGGACTGAAGGGGATTCTTCTTGCTGAGGACCAAGTTTACTTCTGCGGAGCAGACAGACTAGCTGTAGCTCCAGTCCCATCCTTGCTCTCCCTGGTTGGCTCGTGGCATCTCCTGCTATCTTGTGAGCGCCTTTTGTACTATTCAGACTTGTACATCTTTGTATTCTCGCATTTGTGCCTATCAGTGATGTAATATTCTTATAATATTTGTCACCTCGGGTGATAACTTCGTTTTGTACTCATATGTTGGAATGTATAATACACTACGCGCTTTCGTACTCTGATTCTTGCCTGTACTGATGCTTAGCGTATATACGTGAGGGTATTTCTGACCTGCGTATATACGTCACAGTAACGTCTCCGTACCCGCGGGATCGGGGCGTTACAGTACGTATGTAACGTTGGTGGTTTGAACTTCGGTGGGTATGGCACCGAATCCCACTTTAGCGGGTAAGGACGGATTGTTCCTACTTTCTTTAATTCATCCCTCTGAGCTAGGGATGCGATTTGAGCTTGGTGGCCCTTAAGGACTTCAGCGTCTAAAGAAGAACCCTCCTTGGACTTTTCTGTCTTTGGCTGTTCATTGCTAAGATGTTCCTCCTCATCATGGTTACTTCCGGTATCATTATTATTCTGGTTATTGAGGAGTTGAGCGAGCATCTGTTGAATGTTGTCTAGAGCTTCTTGCTGGGTTTTGGAAGTTTGCTCTTGAGCTTCCAAACATCGGCGAAGGTCTTCGTTACCATTGTCAGCCATGTTTACTGATGCTGTCTGTTCGCACTGAGCTGACTGTCACCGAAGAGGCATACCCACTATCTTCATCTTCTTCACCAGGCCATTGGACTGATCCTCCCTTTAGTTCCGGCGAGGCTACTGCCATTGAGGAAGAAGATCATTCATAACTGTAGGGTATCGCCACCCTAGATCTGGTGTTTCGGAAGACACCCTCTTCATGCACCAAGACTTCGCCTAAGCCTGGGCTGTAATCTAGATCTGGGGAGCTGTAGGGAGTGTCGTCGGACACTTGTCTGCCCCTGCACAGCTCTCGTCCTCTTCTGGTCATGTTAACGGATGCAGAGGGTAGATCTCGCGATACGCTCCTTTTGCGATGCTTCATCGGAGCTTGTGCCGTTAACCGATCGAAAACTGATCGTCGGCCTAGAGAAGTGGCGAGGATTGGTCCTAGCCGGCAATGAACTGAGTGAACTGTCACCAGCTGACATCCCACTTGTTGACAACAGGGGGTAGTTCGGAAAGATTCCAACTTCCGTTTGTTTGTCAGGAATTCTCGCAAAGTCAGACCCAATTGGGCCTAAACGATCCAGCACATAGGCTCTTTTGGATCGCGCGTAGGACGATGTCCTGCTCCTTTTATCCCCGCAGAGGGGATTAGCACTGCATAGTGCTTCAGCTCTACCTTCGCGGCTAAGAACCTTGGAAACGCCCTTGGGCGCTGAAGCTGCATAAGAAACACTATCAGCACTTAGGAACAATCCCTTAGCTCCGCCACAAAGCGTGAGCTTAGCGCTTGACGAATTGGAGAGCGGAGCGCGCTGTGGTGCTTTATCCGCTATGCTGCTGCAAAGGCGATTAGCCTTAAATAGTGCTTTGGCTCTAACTTCGCAGCTAAAAGTTTTGGAAATGCCCTCGGGCGCTGAAGCTGCATAAGCAACGCTAACAGCACTTAGGGACAATCCCTTAGCTCCGCCACAAAGTGCGAGCTTAGCGCTTGAAGAACTGGGGAACGAAGCACGTTGTGGTGCTTTATCCGCTATGCTACTGCGAACATCATGCATACGCTGAGGTACAGTAGCTTCGCTCATGAGAGCGAGGCTGGTGCAGTTGTTCTTGATTTGGGCGAAGGTATAGTCACCGCTGTAACTTCGCGGCTGGCAGCATTGTTGGAGCAGGCAGGCATCTTGCCTTTTTCTTCACAAGAGAGACGCACTTGTGGCGTAGCTACGCCTGAGGCTTTACTCAGAGCCTTCTGCTTTGGTCTTCACATCTGCTTTGACAAGGGAGACTTAGGTTCGCAAGGAACCTGACTAGCCACATGCGAGGCTGAGGGGTGTTGGCAGAATTCTGCCTCTGAGGCCTTGGCCATGGAAACCTTTCTATTCTTCCGTGCATAAAGCATTAGACCACCCCAGAGAGGACTTCTTCAAAATTTTCTTGGTCGAAGTGAACGACCAGGTTCTCGATAGTGATAGGCTTGCACTACGGGCATGCTTCTTTATTGCGCCAGAGGACCGCAGTAGGCTCGCAGAGAGCCTTGTCTGTCTCCGCAGAGACTTGCATTGAAGATTTAGCCAGAGAGGCTCTGGCTGCACCGGCTTTCCTGAATTCAGAGATAGACCCGAAGGTCTGTTCGTCGCATTGCGACACTTGATTCTCAGCAGTGGAGAATATGGTCCCCAGCGGAGTCGCCATCTTATTTTTCATTGATTTGCAAAGGGGAAAACTTACAAAAAAGGTCGAGGAGCTAAATTACAAGTAACACAAAAGATTACAAGTAGATCTCCTCTGAGATTCTGGAGAAGTGTGCCGATAGGAGTCTGGTCAGCGCGCGACCACTTTGTCCCTTTGACGATGCGAGCGATGAGATTCCCTTCTCCCCTGGTTCAGAGAATCGGAGAACAGAAGGTTGGTAGAACCCTCTTGTTTCTTCTCAAAACCTCCTTCACTTAGGAATTCCTTCTCGCCTGGTTCCGGAGATTCCTGGGAAGATGGTAGGTATTAGGGTATAAGCACCCTGATTAGAGAAGCAGTTCTCTAAAGCTCTGAATTTTTGGAAGCAAAAGACTAGATCTCTGTTTGTGCACGGTGCGTCCTCTCGAGAAGTCTGCCGTCTCTCTGGAGCGTATCGCATGTGTTCTCTCCTTGTACCCCTGGTGGGCTATTTATAGGGAGAACAGGGGTATAATTATCCCTTGAAAATATAGAAACAGATTGAATCAAATCTGTTTAAATCTGAAAAGTAGCCTTACTGCGAGGCTAGGATCAGCTTCTGCGAAGCTAGAAGTAGCTAGTTGTATCGATCCTCTTGATCTGTTTTGATCCTTTCCATATAATTAGAAGATTTCCCCTGATCCTCTTACTCGTTTTAGGAGAGTCAAGAGATTATGGCAATCAACTATCAAATTTGATCTCAGATTTGATCTTGATTGGATTTGAGCTCATCTGGAGATTTAATTGGTCAAAGGTTGACCATGACGGACCCACAGTGGCGCACCGCGTCGAGCTCGCAGCGGAGCTGGAAGAAACATCTGGCGAAGTCAGAAGACAGCTCTTCAGCGGAGCTAGATAACGTCTGTGGCGAAGCTACCGAACATTCTTCTGCGCGGTTGCGTGTGACTTCAAGCGAAGCTAACTCTCTCTGCGGAGTTAACTGAGCACTTCAGGCGAAGCTATAAGTTAGCTTCCTGGCGGAGCTGTGAATGGCTTCAAGGCAAAGTTGGATGATCTTAGCCTCTCAAGCGAGGCTGTCTCTTTGGGCTCATGTGATGCTAAGTGCTAGCATTTTAGACCTGCTGAGGTCTGTTTAGAGACAATCTGGGCTTACTGTCTGATTAGTAGAGTCCAAGTTGCTTCCTTATCCCTCGGAGATGAATGAAAACTGGTCGTCAGCTTATCTGTTGCTTGTCTTTTGTAAATGTCAACAAGTATAGAACTGGTCGTCAGCTTGTCTATCGCTTGTTTTTTTGTAAATGTCAACAAGTTTAGACATTGTTCAGACCAATCAGCCTATCTTTCACTTGTCTTTTGTAAATATCAACAAGTTTAGACATTGTTTAGGCCAGTAAGAATCTTGTCTTTTTTAAAGTGTAAACAGTCGGGCTCAGATTGAGATTGAGATATGCGCCGCGTATCTCGGTCACTAAAAGGCCTATAAAAGACCCGAGTTTTTCAACAGTCAATTAACTTGACTGTTCATCACTTTCAATCAGACCCGTGTCTGAAAATCAAAAGCTCTTAAGATTTCTCAGAACCAATAAAGCTTCGAGCTTTTTCAAATCTTTCCAAAGATTTTCACCATCGAGATGGCCCCAAAACTTAAGCAACCTGCTGCTTCTTCAAGCGTCGCCGCTGCGCCAACCACCGTGGTGGTTCTCCTCCTCAGGAAGCCCCATTTCTGGTAAGTAAAATGGCTTCCATCATTAAGAACACGAATAGATACTGTCTTTTAACTTCTTTTTAAAGTTTTCAAACTTTTGTTGAAGTTGAACAGTCGACGCGGATCTCGCTGGTCTTCGTTTGATTTATAAACACGTTTTTCGCGTTGATGTACAGAACGCGGGTCTGGTGATCCTGGCATTTTTTTTGTTGCATCAAAGTGATCTTCGCATTTTTGAATTGAACACGAGTCCAGGGGACTCCGCGTCTTGAGAGTTCTAAACGCGGAACTCGTTTGTGAGACTCGTGTTTGAGTCTCAAGACTTAAAATTTTTTTCTAAGTGTGGAGTCCAGATGCAGGCTTTATGTGAGCCTCGCATTTGAATTTCAAGACTTGGTGTAATTTCATTGTTTTCAAAGTATTAACTTTGTGTTCCTTTCTTTTTGCAGTGAAGTACTCCTCAAACCCTCCGGCGAAGAGAAGTCATTTTGGTCACGTAGGAGGCCCAGATCCGGATGTCATCTCTAACCTCAACAAGACTGTGCCAGCTTTTACTGGGAAGAATCGAGAGCAGTAAATCAAGTTAAGTCAGGCGAGCTCACAGACTCTTCAAGCGCTCATCACAGACGGTATATTTGAATCGAATGCTCTAGATTTCTTATTCGGAGACTCCATCAATGAAGATGTAGGGGTGATGCTTGACGGCAGTTACAAATGGCTTCATCGGCTTAGAGAGCGTCGCTTTTTTCTTCCGGACATGGAAATGATGTTTTCCTTATTGTCCATTCAATCAATGTCCCTTCATTGATTGATGGAGTGGGATTTGACAGAGAAGCAATCTGAAGTTTTCCTCGGCCGAATCTCTCATCACACTGCAGTCTGACGGGTTATGACAGGAATGTAATAGGACTATTGTCGGGTTCGTTAAAGGCAAAATATTTTGAAGGTGAGACTCCCCATCAGGCAGCTATGTTCATTAATCAGTTTATGGTCGTGAAGGGTGATTCCCGAAAGGCGAGTTTCGGGCGCTGGGATGGGTCCATTCTTCGGGCAAATATTGGTAGTCCAGGATGGTTGGCTTCATCTTTGAAAATTTAACGGACAAGCTACTACAGACCGGCCTCTCTACCGCGGTCTGGACTGTTCAGTATGGTATCCCGCAGAGCAGTTATCATTTTTTGCCATGCTGGAGCGTTACAATCCGGAGATGTGCACATTCTCCACCCCGGTTAGGGAGATGGGATTTGCTCTTCATAAAATGTATGAAATCTCTGGGTTAGTGATGGGGGACATCCTTATGAAGAATATGTTCCGTGAGCCAAAGAATTGCACCAGGTGGATGAGAGCGCTCCTTTGGTATATGCGACATATTGAAAAGTGTTGTTTTACTTTCACATCAGCGCTAAAATCACTGCTTTGAGGTCCAGAGGAGTCAAACAGATGGCCTGGACAGATTACCCTTTCAATGGTCTGGGAGACAAGGCTAACCGATTGACTTCCCTAGCTTCAAGCACAGATGCAACAATTAAGGAGAGGATCAGCACGTCAACATCCTCGTATACTACAGAATCAGTCGATGATACTTTCAGACCAGGCACAATTTTCAAAAGTTTTCACTATCAGGAAAGACCCCTATTTCCAACAGGGCTTGCTAGCTAGATTCTTAATGCTATAATTGCAACGGTGCATCGTGCTGACACTTCCTGGCCGATGTGGTATAGTCCGTTGTCCTACTGGCTTTTGGCCGAAGTATTGCCCTTCTTCCAACGATGGCTTCGGGCATTAACCAAGACATTCTGTAAAGTAGAAGCTCTGATAGATGATGATGCTAATGTGCTTATTGACCAACATGGTGATCCTAAGGTCAAGGTGCCTAATCCCAGAGTCAAACTTTCCTATACCTACTTGGTGGCATGGTATGTTATGCATTGTCGATCTCTGATGATGGTCGCGCACACATCGGAAGACTTTGCGTCATTTCTTCAGAAGTTAGAGCGCTCGACTTGGCAACATGCCTATATATTCTATATTAGGAGAGCCAGAGCGACTCCAACTATCAGTTGGTCTGATACTTCCCGACATTCAGGATATGTCGTATGGAGACCGCTTCCTAGACTTCACAGGGCCAGATGGGTATACCACCTTATCGACCAATGTCTTCTGTTAGCTAATGAATATTTGACCCGTATATCTCGTTTTTTGCCAAGGTGACACCTGCACGATTGAGTCGTATATACCAAGCCGATTTGCTCGCCAATTTAGGTATGATCAGCTCTACGTGGGAAATTTGAATACTGGCCTTCACTTCCCTGATCCTCCTCTCCTTGAACATCCACCGGTGGCTAAGGTACTCTTTCCCATTAGATTCACTCCCCCTCTTACATATCAGCCCTAAATCACCATGCCTAATTCCAAACTCTGCCTCCTCTATCCTATAAAGATATCCACCGTCTCTGTCAAGGTTATACATCAAAAAATCACCATCGCCAAAAAAGTTGTCAATGATGGAAGCAAGCCTTAGGCTTGTTCTTTGGTCGACAAGTTCCTTGGTCGTGCGATTCCGGTAAAGAAAGTGCACCATGGCCTCGTCCGCCTCTGGACGCTGCAAGAGAAGTGGGAAATTTTTCCTATGAATTAGGAGTTCTATGTGTTTCAGTTCACATCGCAGCTTGATCACGACAAGGTTCTATTGGAGGGGTTGTGGGTGCTCGATGACGATGCTCTGGCCATCGGATCATGGACTCTCTTCTTTACACCTTCACCGAAATCTTTATCTTCTTCTGTGACTTTGCTCTGCTTCCCCGATTTGTGACCAGCATTGTTGACTCGAGAGGCATTGGAACTGATTGTTGCTCAGGCTGAGTGCTTGGTCAAGTTTGACCAAGCAACTAAGTAGTTGTCTAAGGGAGATTTATCAGGTTGTCGCGGTGGAGATCGATTTGTCACATCCCTTGGTTCCCGCCGCTGATATCGACATCAAAGATGAGAATATTTCTAATTTCTAGCAGATTTCAAATATCAGCACATCCATTCGTTCTATCGCAATTCTGGTCATGTATGTTAGCCATATTGTGTTATAGTTTGATGAGGATCACTCATTAAGCTACTTATGCAATAACAACTCTTTTTCTAGTGTTTTATATTTTGATCTAGGTCAAAACAATTAAATGAAAGTTGGAAAGATCACATTTCAAATTGCAATATAAATTAAGAGGTGGTGGCATATATATTTCTAACTTAACTTACTCAATTTATCAAGACTACTCAAATTGGAGCTAGAGTAAACAACCAAATATTACAAATCTATTGAAGTAGAGAATTGAGCTGAAGATTGCTAAATTTACTTAAGATTACTGTAGCACCCCGTTCCCGAGATACGTACCTAGATACGTGTCTCGACTTTTTCGACCGTATTGTTCAATTTTCTTTCAGTACTTGCTTTTGTGTTGTGATTACTTATCTTTTTGTTTATCGGATCTAGGTTCTAAGCCCTGGAGTAAGCCCTGACCCGGATCGGGAACCCGATACCGGCATACCGCCCGGTTTGGCCTTTCTGGTTGTCCAATTTGATCGATTTTAGTTTTAAATATTGTTTTCTAATATTTTAAATTTTTCATGATTTTCTAGAATTTTTCAGAATTTTTCTACAAAATCTCCAAAACCTGTGTTGATAGGCATCGCTGACTGATTCCCAGATTTTTAGTTTTCAAACAGAATTGAATTTTTAAAAATGACTTTCACGTTACTTCTTAGAATTTTATTTTTTATTTAAAAATATTTTTTGAGATTTTTCTAAATTTATCAAAATTCACCGATTCTGGTGTCGGCCGGTATCGCCGGAAGATTTTAAGATTTTTAAGTTAAAAATTACATTAAATTTCTCGAATTTGATTTCACCAGGCATCATAAAATAATATTTGCTATTTTTGAGAATTTTTTGGAATGTTTCTGAAACAGTTTCGAATTTTCGCCCTATTAAAATAATAATATTTCTACCGACGATTTCTTTTCTTACTTTTTCCTTCTCTACTCCCCTACTTTATACTCTCAGATATTCTAATAAATTAATTAATTAACAATAAAAAATTTATATTATTTTCTTTTCTTTTTTAAAATTTTTCCTTTTCTTTAATTTTCTTTCCTTTTCTTTCATTTTCTTTTCTCACCCTTTGACTTTCCCCACTCCCCTGCTCCAGCCGCCTGCTCCCATGCACAGCCGCCTGCAGCAGCCATGGGCTGCTGCTGTAGCCTCTAACCCCCCCCATTTTTCATCATTTCAAATCTTCCTCATTCTATTTAACCTTCTCCTTTTCATTTCATAATTCAAAACCTCATCTCCTTCAACTAAACTAACCAACCCACTCCCCTCCTCATCACCGCCGCCTCCACAATCGGAGCCGCCGCCGCCCCTAGCCGCCGACCACACACCTCCCCCACCTCCCCACTTCCTTCTCCACTTCTATCAACCCTAAAAACCCCTCCTCCTTCTCCAATTTCAACACAACCCATCACCACCACTTCCTTTCCTCCTCCAAAATTCACCACCACCTTTATCCAATTCACCACTCCAACCATCCCATCATCACCTCCTCCTCCTCCTCCTCTAACTCTCCACCACCTCCAACAATGACCACACCACCCACAACCACCACCACCACCACCATCATCAACAACTCCACCACCAACATCAACCACAAAACAAAACCACCCCTCCTCTCCTCCCCGGGGGCGCGTGCACGCGCAGCCCCTCCCCCCCGCCGCCGCCGCCAGGCCTCCACCGCTGGCGGTGGCCGACGACCACCCTTCCCCCCTCCATTTCTTTTCTTTCTTTCTTTCTTTCTTACTTCCTTCTTTAATTCTTTCTTTATTTTCTCTTTCCTTTCCCTAAATAAACCCCCTTTTTCACAGTCCTAAAATACCCATCCCCTCATTCCTAATTTACTTTCCCATATTTACAACAATACCCCTCTCCTTTTTAATTCCTATTTCTTTCTAAAAACACCCTATTTTCTCTCTCTCTCCTTCCTAAAACTTTCTCTCTCCACTCTCTCTCCTGTCTCATTCCCTCTCTAATATATATATATATTTATAATTATATATTTTAATATATAAATATGGGCTAGTAGCTTGCTTGAACGTGTTCGCGGATTTTTTCGGATTTTCTCGGTATTTCATTAGGTGCTAGGCGAGTACATTTCTTGCTTTATTACCATCATTTCATGTCTAATAATTATTATCGTGTTTTTAATATATGATGTATCTTTATGCAAGTTAGTATATGTTATATAAATGATTGTCATGCTTTATAGATAGCTTCCGACCATTATTATACTTTGTCAAACTGGTATTATACCGGGTATGCTTAGATCTGCTCCCGCTTTACTCGGCTTCGCATAGCTAATTTTTACTCGGCTTCGCATAGCTAATTAAAAGATAAACTTATTATTATAAAAATGGTAATGAAGAGTTTGAACTGTTTATACCGTTCTCCTATACCATGTGATGTGACCGGTTGATACCTGATATTTGTTGTTGTGACTCTCACTGATATATTAGTTACCTGATCCTAACATGTATACACCTGATACTTGCCATGCTTAACACTTGATATATAACACCGGTATTTGCCATGCTATATTTGACACATGATACCCGACACCGGTACTTGCCATGCTATATTTGACATATGATACCCGATACCAGTACTTGCCATGCTATATTTGACATATGATACCCGACACCGGTACTTGCCATGCTATACTTGACAGATGATATATAACACCAGTACTAGACATGTTATACTTGACATGTAACGCCCCGATCCTAAGGATACGGAGACGTTATGGCGACGCATATACGCGAGGAAAATACCCCACGTATACGCGCTAAGCCTAAATTGTAACCTGAACAAGCTATAATCAGAACTATAATAATCAAGGACCACTGCAATAATACATATAAGACTACACATGATAGCAATGAACAATAGGAAGAAAATGGCAGCTGAACAGAAGTCAAAGGTGATATATAGGAACAAAGAATAATAACAAGAATAAAATGCAAGTATACCAGAATCAAAGGGAGAGGACCAAGCTCATCGCAAGGCGTACCGTCTCATCGAATACCTGCACATTAGAACAACCGTCCAATAGCTGGACGTGCAAACCCAGGGTCGTCAGAACGCGACCATAATGAGTGTGTGTGTAAAGGGGGAACAGCTCGTGCAGAAGAAACCATGTGCATATATAATGATAAGAACAACTGCAGATAGAAAGACTAAATAACACAATAAATAACTGAACAGTAACACATATGATAAAAACATGAATACAGGTAGCAGACAAATGGCACAACTGTAAATATGCAATCAATATCAAATAGGTATCCATCACATGTCACTAAACTGGTATCCAAGTCTGGTCATAAGTCTGGTCCTGGTTACAATCATGTGGTCCTGGTTACAATCATGTATACAGTCATGTGTCATAAGGCAGGGTAACCATTCAAGGTATAACACAATGTGTTCATTCAATTCATTCAATAACAATCAGTAATGTTCTACGTTATCTTTGTCACTTTCCCACCGGCGTCCCACAACATCCGACAGTTCACCCTGGAGCCCGCACATCCAGTAGAACTCATCCGAACTCCGATATGCGGGTATCATTGTTCGAATAGGGAAAGAGAACCAAATAACATGCATCCTAGGGGTTACCATCATACAAGTGCGTGTGGATGCTAATAGGAACTGAGAATGTAATATCACGCTAACATCAGGCGTCACGTACAATAGATAGCCCTACAGATTCAAGAGGTGGCCCCCACAGATTCAAGAGGTGGCCCCCACCATGTGTATGGTGTGGCACTTTGCTCCGTGTGGCACTTTGCTCTGAGGGAAACAGGATTCTAGAGGTGGCCCCCGTGGATTCAAGAGGTGGGCCCCACCATGTGTATGGTGTGGCACTTTGCTCCACGTGGCACTTAGTTCCTTTCAAGATCCGCCGAACGCTAGCACGATTGTGGGATACATCCTCGTCAATCCCGACACCAGGCGGCAAACCGCCGGACGCCGGTTTGACTGTGCTATTAACAGGTCAATAGTACATGGGATATGGGTACCGGGTACAGGAGTCCAGATGTCAAGTAACAGTGAAAGGTGTTAGTGTACAGTCAGTGAGATAATGCCATCAATAACAATCAATACCTTATGCCATTTCAATTACTGGGATGCTACTGGACGGTAACAATATCAGTACAGTAACAGTCAATCAGTAATCGTATACACGGTGAACAATATCAGTAACGTAACAGTAACAGTAACAGTAACAGTGTATACGATGAACAATAGAACTGTACCGTGGTTACGGTCAAACAATCATTTTCCAGTAACTTCAATAACATGGATAAAATAACAGTAACAGTCTAGCTACTGCTCAATAAATAGTCTTAACTAAAGCTGATTATAATCTTATCCATTCGTACTAAAGAGATATCATAAACTATTCCATCAACTTATATTCCCAATACCATCCTCGTAAATCGTTAAGTATCAATCCGTATCAGTGTAAGCCAAAACGGTAAACTACCATATCAATGAGTCTGTAATTAGTCCTCTCCTCAACACCAATATGTTCTAGTCCTATAACCACCAATAACTGAGATCAATTAATAACTGTTATCAAACTCCAAGATATAGATCACTGATATCGACTAGATTACCATCATCACAACTCAATCTATATCAATAGGTGTAATCAATAACCATGCATGTCCTCGAGATCAACAAGTCAAACACATACCCCAATCATATTAAATAAGAAACATCATCAAACACATGTGATCTAGAATATCTACTCAACTACTTCAGTCATATCTGATATGTCCTCAAATACTCACTAATAAAGTCATTCTAACTACTGATCATCATTCAATGTAAATAACATAAGTCCCAGGTCAATCCAAAGTCAACACAACCAACTCATGATTCCCAACAGTCATATGATCATCAATTATCAATATACAACAATGATTCTGATATAATAATTGTCATTCCAACATATATCTATAATCAAGCTCAGCTCTCTCACTCTAACAATTTAATCTGATTCCCAAATCCTCAAGGGTTCACACTTCTATTAAGATCAAACATGATATCCCAATACTCGGTATCACAACATATCATATACATGCATCTGAGTTCTATTATGATAAGTCTAGTCATTACCACCAATATCCATCTCTAGAAATCATGTACATCCATCAATAAATAATATATAAACCCTGGGTGAAGTTCACAATCCATCAAGTAACCATACACAGCTGACAGACTCATATTAGTCGACTAAAGCTATATACAAGTCGACTGGGGAAAAGTATAGTCGACTAATCAAGTGGGCCAAGTCGACAAACTCCCCTGCCAGAATAGAAATCAGAGATACATCATCACTTATTCTTCTCATACTCTCTCTCTCCAGTACTTACATACTCTTCAACACACATGACTACACTAGAAATCTAAGCATTCATATGGTAATTAAAGGATTCCAACATCATAGATATGCATCTCCTGTTTCTATGCATTCATCATGTAACATAAAGGGCAAAGATAATCCACTACCATACTTAAAGATCCCCATACATAAACATGTAATCTAAGTATTCTACTAAACAATTACATAACATATACAATAATAGCTGCAATCACTTAATAAAAGAGAGAAGGAGAAAGAGACACTCACCTCGGGAAATCTGGCCGTTACTCGGCGAGTCACTGTCGCGGTTGCTGTGATGCTGCTATTCACTGTCGGACTGCATGGGAGGGTGGCCAGGGTGCTGGAGGAGGCCACCGTGCCAGTCTCCAATGATGGACTGGCGTGGATCGGGAGAACTCGCTGCTCGCTCGCTGCCGTGCTGCTGCTCTCCTTCCTGGGCTGCTGGTCCGGATCTCACCAAACAAATCCAAAATGCTGTAACACGCAACCAATACATATAAATAATTATAAATACACGCTAAACGCCCACACGTGCATACGAACATATACGCGTACGCGTACATAAACAAGCATGCACCTACATACATGTCCAATATAATAAATACCTATTATTAACTAAAATGCATATACAAGTATACATATACAAACATACATGCATACCTAAATAAATGCCAACACATATTAATATAAGTACATACACTTAATTAAATGACATACCCATCTACACAAATGAATAGAAACACATGCATATAAATCATGCATACATATACATGATTTTACATAAACACATGCATGCATCCAAATTAATAAATATACCTATACATTAATTAATTTAATGCAAACATATCCAATTTGATTAAGTCACATTTATCAATCACTAAATATACACATAAATGGTTAAAGAATAAATTCATGCATACATATATACCATGCATAGATATCCAAATTAATAAATACCTATTATTAATTATAAATATCTATACATTAATTAAATTCCACCCATGCATTTTACTATATATATATATATATATATATATATATATATATATATATATATATATATATATATATATATATATATACACACACACACATACATGCATGTACTTAATTAAATAACATACACTTAATTAAATTAAATGACCACCCATCCACATAAATAAATAGTAACCATGCATATAAGTTAAGATACATTACTATACATTATATAAAACACATAAATATATAATTAACATGAAATGGAAGAGAAATGAAGTGGGAGAAGGAAAGTAACTCACCTAATAATGTGGTGATTTGCGGCGCACCGACGGAGGCTCCGACGGAGGCGTACGGGGCCGTGGAGGGTGTCGTTGGATAGAGCAACTCGCCGTGAAGGGCGTGGGGTGCGCTCGCGCTCGACGACGGCGATCGACGGCATCCCGCGGAGAGCCAGAAAACGGCTCAGAGTAAGGTGCTCACACATGAAATAAAACACACATTAGATAATTTAACATCATACACACATAATACTTATAAATAAATGAAAGAAGGGGAAAACTAAGAGTATGGGGGAACACTCACGGCTAATGGTGGGGCTGCCATGTGTGCGCTTGTGGCCATGGAATCATCTACAAATCTAGTGATACAAATGCAAAAGAAGGGGATTGTGATGGACTCATGGCACGAGATGGCTCGGCCATGGCTGGAGGCGGCTTGGGGTTGCTGGTGCTCACGGTTGGGAGAGAAGCCCTCACGTTTAAGGGCACAAGGGTCTCAGCCAAGGATCTTGGAGTGGCCTGGAGGAGCTGCTGCGCCATGGATTTGGTGGAGGGAAGGTTGCCGGGGTCGCTGGTGTGCCAAGGAGGGAAGGGGGGCTGCTCGCCTGCCCTGGACTGCGCAACAGGGAGGAGATGGGGCGACTGGTTGGTGCGCGCGCTGGATCTGTAGGGGGCTCGGCATGGGGTTGGGCGGCTGTGCGTTTAAGGAGAAGAAGAGTTTAGGTTTAGGTTTAAGAGTTAGGATTATTTATAAGATGGTTTATGGGTTGGATTGGATAATGGGTTTGGGTTTGATCCAAATGGGTATAATGGGTTAGGATCAAATAGATAAATGGGTATTGGATTTGGGTCAAGGCTAAAGGGTAAGGGAGAATACCTCAAATAATAATAAATAAAAATAAACTATAATAATATTAATAATCAATAGTGACACCAAAAATAAATAAGCAACATACTAATAAAGGTAATTAGTCATCACCACAGAAATAAATATTAATAATAATTAAAATGGTAATAACCATATACTAATAATAACAAGTAATAATAGTAATCCTAATTATTAATAATAATGACAACAATAATAATAACAACACTAAATAAAAATAAATAATTATCATAATGAATTAATAATAGAATTAATTACTATCACAACCAATATTAGTACAACTATTAGAATAGATAAATAAAATAATACTAACACTAATAATAATTAATAAGCACTGATAATAAAAATAAAGGTAACACTAATATTAATAACAATAAATAATAACCTTAATAAACTAATGGGAATAATAATTAAGTTAACAATTAATAATAATGGCAAATATAAAATGTCAAATTGCTAATTACTATTTCATAAATAATTTGCATATTTAATAATAATAATTCACAGGAAAAATAGTAAATTAAGTGGAGTAAATAAAAATAATCAGTAAATCAAAATAAATACTTTAGGAAAATTAAAATACAGTATTTTAGATTAGGGATATTACATGACACCTGAATACCTGACACCTGTATTACCTGGCATGTTCATGATTATTATATTATTACCAGACATCTGGTACTCCTGTACTCCTGAACTCCTGTATCTCCTGTACTCATACTCATGTTAATAGCACAGTCATTCTGGCATCCGACAGAGCATGCCTGGTGTCGGGATGACAAGGATTTATCCAACGATCGTGCTAGCGTCCGGCGGTTTCTGAATGGAACTAAGTGCCACACGGAGCAAAGTGACACACCATACACATGGTGGGGGCCACCTCTTGAATCCGTGGGGGCCACCTCTAGAATCCATTCTCCACACAGAGCAAAGTGCCACACAGAGCAAAGTGCCATACCACACACGTGGTGGGGGCCACCTCTTGAATCTGTGGAGGCCATCTCTTGAATCTGTGGGGCTACCTCCTGTATCAACTCACACAGAGCAAAGTGTCACACCACACACGTGGTGAGGGCCACCTCTTGAATCTGTGGGGCTTCCTCCTGTATCAACCCTCGGAGCAAAGTGTCACATGGAGCAAAGTGCCACACCACACACGTGGTGGAGGCCACCTCTTGAATCTGTGGGGGCCACCTCTTGAATCTGAAGGGCTACTTTCTCCCTCCTGCCTGTACTGCCTGGTGTTAGCATGATAAGCATTCTCAGTGCCTATTAACACACACATACCTGTACAATGATAACTCCTGGAGCACGTGTTATTTTGTCTCTCCCCTATTCGAATAATGGTACCTACATATCGGAGTTCGGATGAGTTCTACTGGAAATGCGAGCTCCAGCGTGAACTGTCGGTGTTGTGGGACGCCGGTGGAAAAGGGACAAGAATAACATACGAACATAAGAAACAGTAATAATATTAGGAACGTGTGATATTTGGTCTCTCCTTTGTTCGGGTCCTGGTACTCACATATCAGACTCGGGTAAGTTCTACAGAGTGTGAACTCTAGTATGGACTAGCGGTGATGTGAGGCGCTGGTAGGGAGGCGATTGAAATATAAAACAGTACTAATTATTATTATTGGATAAATTAAAATACAACACCTTTATATTCCAGTTATAATGTTATACCCTGAGTTGACCCCTTACTTTATGACACATGACGATTACTCCCGACACACTATAGTTCTGTTACTCTTAGGGCAACTCAAGTTGTATAAACTAAGACAATGTAAACACCGAATATGTGGTACATAGATGAGGGTTTCCTTATTTGAATTATCCCCTTGACGTATCTGTCCCGGAATCCATAACCTGAGCTTTTACAACTAGTTTTGTCCATACTTGTATTTATTGCATGTTTAACTTATTTACCGTATATACCTATGTTCTTCATACTGCCTTCTATGCATGTTTTCAGTTCAGATTCATCGATATATATGATTTACTGTCGTTCCTTTAATTTCCTTTATGTTATTTGTTATTACTTGTACCTGCATACTTGGACCCCGTCACTTGATCATGTACACGTGTTCATGTTATGCACGCCATCTGGCTTTATTATATGTACTCGCAGGGTTGCATCTGACAACCCTGGATTCTCATATCCAGATCCTAAAGACCGGACCTTGGTGGCCTTACTGTAGCAGATCAGAGTATGCAGCGGATCCTTCCATGACGATCGGAGTGCAGCAGAAGTTTGGATCATCGCCACAGCTCTATCTCCCAGTTCCTCTCCTGTTTAGTTTCGAGACCCCTCTTGCTGCTCGTGAGCACCTCTCGGCTTTTGTATATCTCTTCATATGATGTACTTTTGTATTTCTAGTGATGTAATATTCCTGTAATATTGTATCACTCTCTGTGATAACCATGTACTTGTACTTTTCTGTTGGAATGTATATTACCATTGTACTTCCGCACTCTGATTCTTGCATGTACTAATGCTTAGCGTATATACGTAAGGGTATTTCTGATCTGCGTATATACGTTACAGTGACGTCTCCGTACCCGCCGGATCGGAGTGTCACAATTACTATGTAAGGTAAGAAGAACTAAGACAAGAACTTAATTTGACACTATATTGTATTTTTCATATTTTTGATTTAAAAATCAAGTATGATTTCCCCCAAGTTTTGTTAAATTATCCTAAAGCTTTTAAATTAAATTTAAAATATCATTCTGTGTCTATTTCTTTTATTTTATTCCTATTGAAATTTATACAAATTTTCTCATATTTTTTCAAAAGCATTTAAATTAGTTTTTGAAAAAGTGAGGTTTTTGGATCGACCGCTAGAACTAAACAGTCGATCAAATTGGCAAATGCAAATTGTGAAACTGAGCAACGTGTAAAGCGATCGACCGCCAGGGTTGATACAGATCGTCTGCCAAAACTTAATGCTCTCGGTCACAACCCAAATTAACTGCTGGGGATGATCCAGATCGTCTGCCAGAGATCAGTACTTTCAACCACAACCTGGGACGTCCGCCAAGAATGATGTAGATTGTGTTCTAATGCCAGTGTTCACTCCTAACTTTCTATTTGGTCTCGGATCGACTGCCAGGGTCAACTGCCCACTGTAGAATTCTGATTTTGTCTTTTTCTCGATCGACCGCCATAGTTGATCTGTTTTCTGTTGAAAATAGAGGAAACTTTTTGAAATACTTTTGAATATTTTATTTGAGTGCACAGTACAAGTCACCAACAATACAATCACATGTAATCGTTGATGTTTTGACTATTCACCCACGGATGGACTGCTAATCTTTCACTTTTGCCCACTGGGTTGATGTTTTGACTTGAACTGGGTTTGGTTGATCGACTAGCACATTTCAGCGGTCGAACGAAAGAGTGCAATATTTTATTTTGAGAAGATTTGAACACAATTTTTTGGCTGAACTTCTTTTCACGTATTCTCATCTTTTTCTTTCTATAAATACTACTTTGTAATACTCTTTCAAAAACTAATGAAAAATTCTTGGAAAAATTTTGAAAACTTATATTCACACAAAGAAATATCAAGCAAATATTATTTTCTTACAAGCTTATTCTTTATTTTTTAAAAAAGTGATTTAAGTGTGCTTTCAAAGTTTGTGATTGAGTTTTGATTTACACTATCTACGCTCTACTCTCAAACTCTTTCAAAATTCTTATAGATTCTAGATCCAACTTTTCAACTTGATTTTCAAGCATATAGATTTATAGTGTCAAGTTATACTTGTTCTTGATTCTTCTTTCTAGTAAAACTTTAAAGTTGTAATTTTCTATATTGGTTCTCATCTTGTTAGAGAACAAACTCAACTTGTGATTATTGTGAGAAAATTCAACCACTTGAAAAATAGGTTGGTGTAAGGTCTAAGCTTCTACCTGAAAAGAAAGTCAAAAAGGTCTATGCTTTTACCCGCGAAGAAAGTAATTATTAAGGTTAGGCTTTTACCCGAAAAAGTTGCTGTAAGGTCTAAGTTTCTACCCGAAAAGAAAATTACTAATAGAGAACGGTTGAAATCCTAGAGAAGAGACCTCTAGGTAGTGGAGTAGGCCAGCTGGTAACTGAACCACTATACATCGCTTGTCGACTCCCATTGCTTTAGCTCTCTCTCTCTCTCTATCTCTCTATCTCTCTCTCTCTCTCTTACTTGCTTATTGCTACTTGATTGCTATTGCTTACTTGTGCTTATAGCATTATTATCTTCATCCAATCAAATTGAGTTTATATTGCTGTAATTAGTTTAAAAACACTGTTCACCCTCTCTTTCAGGTTGCTACATTGACTTTCAATTAGTATCAGAGTATTGGTTAGTCAATTTATAAGACTAATATCCTAGAGTGATCCATGACAACCTACAGGAGTGATGAACTCCCGGAGGGACATTCTAATAATATACCATCCTTGTTCAATGGAAGAAACCATGCTTATTGAAAAGCTTGTATGAGAACCTATATTCAATAACTTAATTGGAGAATATGGGGTATGATTGAAGAAGGGTATGCGACCCCAAACAAAGAGGTTGACGATGCAAAGAAAGCCAAACCAATTTTTGAATTGAATGAGAAAGAATTAGAGTTTGCTAATCTAAATTCTAGAGCTCTTGGCACTCTAATAAACAGTTTGACCCAAAATAAATTTTATAAAGTTATGAATATAACATGTGCAAAAGAATTATGGGACTACCTTGAAATTACCCATGAAGGTACTAGTTAAGTGAAGAAAACCAAAATAAATATGCTTGTTAAAGATTTTTAAATATTTTCTTTGAAGAATAATGAGGCTATTGATGTATTTTCTAGTAGGTCTAAAGGAATCACCAACGAGCATCAATCACTTGGAAAGGAAGTGACGAATGATGAGATGAACAATAAAGTATTGAGGCAACTCCCCAAGGAATGAAATTCTATCATCCATCCTCTTGAGATAGTGCATGACATCAACAAACTAAAATTCCAAAGCTTATGGGAATGTCAAAGAATGCCAATCAATCTACAAACTCAACGGTAATGAGGAAGTAGAAGTCTCAAATGCAAGAAGAAAAAGATTATCTCTCAAAGGCACTCGGTATGAATTCTCATCCGATGAGAGTAAGTCTCCAGATGATGAGGAGGAGGATGTTGGTCTGGCTTCAAGAGGACTCTTAAGGGTAAAGAAGAGATTCTATAAGAAAGACCCCAATGGAAGCTGATTTATAGAAAAGAAGAAGCTTTGTCTACTACTTGTTTTGAATGCAACAAATTGGGGCACTTGAAAAAAAAAATTGTCTTTTGCTCAAAAGAAAAACACATGAAGATGAAAAAGAATAAAGCTTTATTGTTGGTTCGGAGGAATCTGATCCCAGCGACTCCAAAGAAGAGCAAAGTGAAGTGGCCAATCTCAGAACAATGAACAAAAATATATGCTTTATGGGCGATGAAGATGAGGTAAAATCTAATTCCGATGAAAGTATTACTTTTAATGAACTTGAAGATGCACTGAATTAGAAAAAGATTTTAAGAGATTGGGAAAAAGCTACTTTAGTCTCAAGAAAGAGCATGCATGTTGTAACTCTAAAATTGATGAGTCACTTAAATTAAAAAAAGAATATATTGCTAAAATTGACTCTCATAAGAGTATTCTTGAGAATCTAGAAAAAGAAAATTATTTTCTTAAAGTGAAAATGAATGACTTGAATGCTAAACTGGCTACAACACATACATACACTTCTCATTCGCATGTAAAATCATATATATCATTCACTAATAAAAATCAAGCTAAGAGGTATCATAATCATAGATAAACACATCATAAAAAGTATGATATGTATGATAGTTGCAATAAGAGATAAAAATCAAATGTTATATGCACATATTGTATGCAACACAACATGTTAGCACCTTTTGTGATATTGGAAACCATTTTTCTTTTATTCTCATTTGACGAAGGTTCCAAAATATGCTATTAAGCCCCAATGACCCACAACCTAAAAACACACCAAATTCTTCTGATGTAGGTACCTTCTTCCTCAAGACATATGGTTTCCATTGAAAACTTGAAGTTCGTGGGAAAACTTACAAAAAAGGTAGAGGAGCGAAATTATAAGTAATAAAAATAAAATTACAAGTAGATCTCCTCTGAGATTTCTACGAAAACGTACTGGTAGGAATCTGATCAACGCTCGATCACTTTATCTCTTTGACGATGCAATCGATCAGGTGATCGAACTGCCTCCTAATAAGTCTCCCTTCTCGCTTGGTTTGGAGAATCGGAGAACAGAAGATTAGTAGAGGCTTTTTGCTAAGAATTTTGCTTTTTTCAAGCCAATCTCCTCTCTGTTTATCCCTTCATCCGTATGTGTCCCCTTTGTGTTCAGTAAAGGACTATTTATAGCTAAAAGTGGGATGTAACCACCCCCTTGAATTCAGCAAAACTGAATCAGTCATTACCTTCGCGCGAAGCTCGCAAATAGCCCTGCTGTGAAGCTTTTTGCGAGCTTCTGGTGAAGTTAGAGAGTTCGTACGAATGTCCTCTTACCGTGATGGCTCAATCGTCTTCACTTAATGTGGGACGAAGTGGACGGGTGTAACTGCCTACTTAAAGTAGCGTTAATCTCACTAAGTTAGTGGGGTTCACCCATTAATCCCTAGTGGGATTTTGGAACAGTCAATTTGATGATCTGACAAAGCTCACTGTGGAGCTGGATCATGCGAAGCTAGATCACGCGAAGCTAAGACTTAGCTCATAACTTCAGGCGAAGTTTCCTTCAGGGCCTCGTGCGAAGCGAAGGCTCAGTTCATGGCGAAGCTATGACCCGACCCATAGCGGTGCTAAACCAGCCAGGGATAAGGCTTCTGGCTTGAAGCTCTTGGATCAGCCTCTAGCGAGGCTAAATGGAAAACTTCAGACGGAGCTAATAGTTAGCCTCAAAGCGAGGCGACCAACCAAGCTTAGGCAAAATTGTTAGTTCCATGCGAAACTATGAAGCTTATCTTGGGCTTATGCCAGGCTAAGTATTGAGCTAACTTAGCATCTTAGATCTGCTTGGGTCTCTCCAAAAGGCAATTGTGGCTTACTATCTGCTTTAGTGGATTAGTAATGTCCATATTGCTGCCTTCTCTCTAGTCATCAGCTTGTCTTCAACATATCTTTTGTAGATGTCAATAAGTTAGACGTCGTTCAGACCGGTTGGAGATGAATGCTGGAGTTCTGCCTTTTTCGAGTGTTAACAAGACCCCTTTCAAAGTTTTCGTGAATCTGCAATGGAATGGTTCATATTTTAAAATACTTTGAACTGTTTTGATTGATGGTATTTGAATATGAACGTCGCCTGGGTGGTTGAGTTCAACTTCGCCTTTAGCCCCGCTTTCGGGCTGGAATAGGTTCGCCGCGCTTCTGAGTAGCTTCGCCTTTAGACTTCCTGAAGTAGCTTTGCTTCAAACCAGGTTGGACTACGGGCATTAGCCTTGCGCTTGTTGTGAAGGAACGATGTTCCATTCCCGAGACTAACTGCTATTGCGAGCTACGAGAGGAATTGCTCCCTTTTTCAAGGTTTGAATAACTTTCCTTGTATTTACGAGGAAGATTATTCCCTTTTTCGAAGTTCAAAATAACTTCATGTGCATTCCCGAGGGAGATTATTCCTTTTCTCAAGGTCAAGCATTTGAATGCTTTAACTTCGCCCGTGCTCCCAAGCTTGAAGTGGTAGCGGCGTGGTCAGGCCACGAGGCCTATAAATAGGACTTTTACAGTCCTTCTCAAAGAAATATACTTCTCTCTCTAGCAGATTATTTTATGCCTCCTCCCCATTGCTCAAATAAGAAGACTGAGGTCCCTGAAGTAGTGGGGACTCTCACCTAGTTATTATCCGATCAAGATCTGGTGAGCCTCGACCATCCAGTAACTTTAGGGAGTTTATCTCCCTTAATTTCTTAGCTTTGTTAGCTATCTTAGGGATTAAATTATCTTGGTCTTTGCATTTTGGCTGACTTTCAGAGGAGGGTTTCAATCCTATTTTCAAGCTTCCCGGCGAAGCTAGCATTCTTGCCTAATCAGTCAAAGGATCTTTCTACGCGAAGTCCCTGTCTTGATCTGTTAAATCTGCCATATAGGCGAAGGTTATGACTTGGCCTGTTCAAGGTTGAGCCAATCTTGCCATATAGGTGGGGTTAAGGCTGCGCCCTTCTGGGCTAGTCTAGCCTATTCATATAGGCGAGGCTAGGACTTGGTCCTTTTTGAGGCTTCTCCAGCCTGGCGGCCTGAGGCAGAGCTAAAACTTGGCTTATGCTAAACTGTTCTAGCGTTGTCGTACAAGCAAGGCTATCCTCTGCTTATCTGAAGCTTATCCTTAGGACATAACTTTGACTTAGCATTTCTTCCCTCCCCCTTTTTCTTTATTTAATGTTAACTTGTTTCCTGTTGTATTGCAGTGTGTTGTGCTCCCCATTCTTTTGTCCTGATGAAGGAGAACATAGACTTGCCCCTTGATTTTCAAGTTGAAGTTTTAATCATAAGCAGGAGGAACACATTGGAGCAGCTGATGTGCATTCCAAGGAGAAGCTGGTAATGGCTTATCCGAGATGATCTACTTCGGGAAGGGGCCGGTAGTTACTTATCCGAGATGATCCACTTAGGGAAGGGGCTGCTAGTCACTTATCCGAGATGATCCACTTCGGGAAGGCGGACGTCACCAGTAAGGTCTCGGATCCTTCCTTTGCCATTTTTGTTTAAGGAAGATCCAGCCTTCTGGTGGCAACCAATCCCTTACCAATTTTGATCAAAGAAGATCCAGCTCCTTGATGGCAACCAATCTCTTGCCAATTTTCATCAAAGAAGATCCAGCTTCTACATGACAAAATCTGTCATTAAGCGAAAGATTACGGCCTTGTGCTGGAGGAAGACCTTTCATGTCCAGTTGGGATGGTTTATCACCCTGAAAGTTGATAGGATAACTTGTTCGCCTTTGGATCAATGATTCTGTTATATGAAAGACAATCTTAATGTACCAATGTATCTTCCCTTTTGAATCAATAAAAATTTTACTTTTTGCTTGTCTACTTTGCTTCCCTTCTTTTCATATTGAATTTCAAAAGCAACTGGAATGGACTGTCTTAGGTAAAAAGCTCTTAGCGGAGCTAACCTTCCAGCGAAATTGAGGATGGATCTCCAGCTAAGTTAGAAACGAGCTCTCAGCGGAGTTAGCGCAAAGTTTCCTGCGAAGCTGAAGATGAACTTTCGGCGAAATTAAAGCCCAACTTTCGGCTAAGTTCGAAGTCAATGATGCAATCGCACGGAGCTAGCCCTTGGCGGGGCTGAAGCAAGGCTTCTCGGGGAAGGCACTTAGGCGCCGTTTCAAATTAATTTGAAACGACCGCATGCGCTCCATTTGAGGAGGCGAAGTTAGACATTTTTATGTCTATAAAAGCCCGATGGGCTGAAAGAGAAGATTACCTTCTCTTAAAATCAAATTTTCAGAGAGCGAAACACCCTCTCTCTTTCGTCTTCTTCCTCGGTCGGATTTTCAGAACTTCACAGCTCTTCATGGCTCCCAAACGATGAGCAGGCAAAGAGGCAGTGACCTCTGCTACGGAGGCGCCCTCTCCTCCTCCGGTCATCGAACGCCCCATTGCGGGTAGAGATTTTTCCCTCTTATCTAGAGATTTTCATCTCTTTTCGAAGACATTTACTGGATACTTCATGGTGAACCCCGAGTGATTCACCGTGATCCAGTGATCTTAGGGAGTCGCTCTCCCTTAATTTATCTTTGCCAAATTTTTAGGGGGGTTAATTCCCCTTAATTTCTCAACTTGAAATTTAGAAACCAATAGTTTCTTCTCTCAACTTCTATGCGAAGCTAGCCCTTAGAGCGGTTCACATTCTGTCATATGACAGGATGCGAAGCTAGCTCTAGAGGCATAGCTGGGAAGAGGACTTTAAAGTCCTTTGAACAGTTTTAGGCACAAGTGCCTTTTCAGCGAAGTTAGCCCTTGGGGCTTTTCTGCATTCTGTTCAGCGACAGTACGCGAAGCTAAGCTCCTGGAACTAAGCTAACACTTACAGATTTTTTGTACTCTGCCTTCGTGTAGGATGAGGAACTGAGCCTCAGTGCGAAGCTACTGCTAAGCTAGCTTCGCTTACCTTAGAAATTTTCTTTTTGTTTTAGCTTTCCTCTTCTTTAGCTAATGGACTAATATAGTTTCTTCTTGCTTTGTAGTGCACTATACTCCGGCTCCTTTGAACAGTCTCTTTGGAGCAGCCAGGGGACTGGATGGGAATGCTAGCTTGCAATTTCAGGGGCAAGCCTCATTATTCAGCGAGCGGAGCGCTTCAGGCTGGGATGCCCTGATTTACGCTGAAGATCAGCGTACCATGAGGAGCATCTTGACTACTACTCCCCTTGAGGAATGTGACCGAAAAATTTATCAAAAGTCCAGCTTCATGTTTGGGGACGCAGCGCCCGACACCGATCATTAGCTGCTGGCCGGAGAAGGGTAATGGATCTTTAATCTAGATGGCGAGAAGTATTACCTCCCGTCTAGCAAGCGTTATTTCCCGCTGTCTTTCTTCTAATGCGTGACGAGGCCTCAGAAGATGAAGTGGCAAGGGACTCGGACCACCGACTCCGTTCATATGGATAAATTGATAGCTATATCTCTCGGTTATACAAGCACTGATCCTCCTCGGTGCATATTGGGTCTCCACCCTGAGAACGTTCTCCAAGATAGCCCGGTGGGAAAAATCCCGCTAAGGCTTAAACTTTTGAAAATCAGTTCTTCAAATTGCATGGCAACTATCCTACAACTGATTTCAGGACCCCAAGCTGGATTCATCCTCTCAAGGCCTGGTGGAGAGATTTGACCTTGTATGTCTTGGCCCACTTTGAGGAAGATTTGGAGAGGCTGGGACTCCACAGGGTAACCTGCTATGGCATCCAGATGAGCATAGCGAACTTCTACGCCATCTTCGAGTTATACTGTCTAGCTACAGGAACTTTCTTTATCCATGTAGGCAAATTAGGTATGGCTTTGCACGATATGTGAGAAGTCTCTGCTCTGCCAATGGGATCTCTCCCTTATGAAGAATTGTAATACCCCGTTCCCGGAATACGTACTTAGTTGCGTATTCAGTTTTTCGATCGTATTTTTCGATTTACTTCCTGTATTTGACAGATTTCAGTTTTAAAAATCATTTTCCAATATTATATATTTTCTATGATTTTCTGGAATTTTCCTGAATTTAATTAAATATTTTCAAAACCGGTGTCGACTAGTGCCGCTGATCGATTCTCAGATTTTTAATTCACAAACAGTTAGGAATTTCTAGAAGGTCCTTTAGACTTTATTTCTTAGAATCATATTTTCTATCTAAATACTTTTTCTGAGAATTTTATGAATTTATGAAAATTCCAACGGAGTCGGTAGATAACTGATTCCGGGATTTTTAGTTTTAAAACTATAAATTATTTCTTCAAACGAATTTCACCATGAGTCTTAAAATATTATTCTTGATTTTTGGCAAAATTTACGAGTCGTTCCGAGATACTTGAATTTCGGACGATTTCGGTATTTTCCGAAACGTTTTCCGCATCCTCGACTTAAACCTGGAAAATTGTCTTTTCAACATTTTTAAATTTTAATCCAAGAGAAAATATCTTCATTTATAACTTCTTTTCCTTTTTCCTTTTTCTTAATTTCCTTCCTTCCTCCACAACCACAAGCTTTTCCAATTTTTCCAAAATTCCATTTTCTCCCAAAATTCCAATCTCCACTCACTTCCACCAACTCCCACCTACTTCATCATTTAATGCCTCTCTCTCTCTCTCCCCCATGACCGGCCAAGTGGCCAAGAAGAGGGACACTCATCCCCTCCCCTATTTGCAAAAAGCCCCCTCTCTTCCACATAAATTGCATCTCCTTCACAAAATCAAAACCTATATAAACATTTCTTTTACACTTCTTTTCCTTTTTACTTCCTTCCACCAAGAAATAGCCTTCACCATCTCCTCCTCCACCTCAACCCCACCCCAAAAGCTCACCACAAGATCATCTTCTCCATCTCAAGCAACCACCACTTCCTTGGATTGGGATCGTCCGCAATATCGCCAAGGATCAAGTTGGTGATATCATCGACTACAACCTTTTCGGAACTCGTAAAGCCTCGATTTAACCGTTCAAAGTGAGTAATTTTACTCACCAAGACTTGATTCAATCTTGTATACTTGTGTTTCCATATCTTGCACAATTGTGTCTTCAAAATCATGTTTTTTTGACATCAAACATAACCATCAGAAAATCTGTTCTGTATCCTGTTTTCAGTCGATTAGTCGACTTGACCTAGGTATTAGTCGACTAACCCATCTACTTGAAACGTAGCCTTTTTCTGGAACACAGTTTTAGTCGACTAGACCAGATTACCAGTCGACTAGAGACCCTTAGTCGACTACATCCTTGACCCTAGTCGACTAACTTTTCCCTGAAATAAATCCCAACTTTCTGTATCACAGTTTTAGTCGACTTAGCCTCACTATTAGTCGACTTAGGTATCTGTTAGTCGACTACACATTTCACCCTAGTCGACTAACTTTTCCTGAAACAGAAACCCAACTCTCTGTTTCCCAGTTTTAGTCGACTAATCCAGACTGTTAGTCGACTTAAGACCCCTATTAGTCGACTAACCATTCCACCTAGTCGACTAATTCTGACTGTTTGTCTTAGTTGATTTCTTTTCTGAATTTGGATCTTATCATTGGTTCATGTGCTGTGTATTATTGTTACTTGTGCTTCATGACTGATACCTCATGACATGTTACTTGATGGATCTTACTTCATATTACACCATGACTTATTATTATATATATTTCCACTTCATGACTTATCATTGTGTAGTCTCATTCCATAACTTGTTAATAAATGGATATCACCACTTATCATGCCATCACTTGAACCAAGCATGATACACTTGACTTTTGTATAAAATGGACCAACTTATATTGGGTCGGGGGAAAACATGCGGATATCGATATGTGTTCGTGTTTACAGTGGTTTTAGGAATGTTGTGCAACTCATGTTCCGGTCTGACCTGTGGGCCACCAGGGGACCGAGGGGAGTGCTTGCTCCCTCCTTACTGGTACCATCATGATAAGGGCATACATAAGTCCCTCCTGTTAGCCTAGCGGCTGGCTTCCGTCACCAAGCAACGGAACAATCCTGGACCGTTATCCCGGGCATGTACGGGATCCACTGTAAACATAGTTCGTCGATACAACCGCTGGTTTCCAATAACAACCTTGCTTTACTAGGATATGGATCTATGTGCGCTGGGACGCTGGGTCACATAGCTAGATATCACAGTAAGACAAGTAATAATAATAAAGGACATTAATTATGGATCTATTGTATTCGGACTTTTACTCTTTATGCTTTCATTACTTGTTGATTGGTATTCATTATCCTGTTCTAATCCTCATATTCTTGTCTCTTAGCCATTTGGCTGTAGCCTGTTCCTTGTTGGGAGGTCCTGACTCCCTTGGATTTGTATGTTCAGGTTCCGAAGCTTGGATCGAAGTGGAGCCTTCCACAGAGGATCGAGCTTTCTTTAGTGAGCAGGCCGATTAGCTCCAGTCTTTGTGCCAGATCTCTCTTTTTGACTCACGGGATCTTCATCCTACTCGTGAGCATTTTGTGTTTATAGTGTATCTTTTGCTTTTGGACTTGGTTGTGATGTAATACACATGTAATGTGTAATACTTTGTCATATCCTGTGATAGCTTTGTAGTTGTACTTTTTAAGTTGGCATATGTATGGATACCACGCTTAGTCGTGTACTCTGATTCTTGTTGTACTTATTGCTTAGCGTATATACGTGGGGGCACTTTCTGACCTGCGTATATACGTCGCAGTGACGTCTCCGTATCCGTGGGATCGGGGCGTTACAAGAATACTTCCCATGCGAGACGGAATAGGCACTTCTGGAGAAGCAGGAGCCCGCCCTATTCGAGACTTACCGAGAATTGATGTGCCATTTTTACATCTGCTCAAGTATGCATGGGAGTCATAAGGCAGCTTCGAGCAATTCGAAGAGCTGGGGAAATTATTTGTTCTCCAACTTGAAAGATGCTCCTGAAGCGGCTCACTGCAGGGTTGCAGATGAAGATATTTTCCGGAGGATGCAAGAACATTCTCAGGGAGATATGGTCTTGGAAGAAGATGATGGTATCTATGAGAAGGGTGACATGCTCAGGAGTTTCCATCATCAAGCCCATCGACCGATGTCCCGGATAGCACTTTCTGTTTGGTTGAAGAGATGTGTGATGTCATCTCCTTTTAGTGACGTCATTCTTCTGACTATCTTATTGTCAGTCGTTCGTCTAGTTCACGGTCGTTCCCTTGGACTTCTCTTGGCAATGGTGTGTTGTATTCAGCGGGGCTTCGTGCATTGATGGAGGCTTTTTGTAGACCACCAACAACGAAAAGGGGGAAGGGTACTATCTTGCCCCGTGACGGACCAAATCCCAAGATCAGCCTGCCATACAACTATTTGATGGCATGGTTCACTCTTAACTGCTCAGCTATTATTCAAGCTAGTGAAGAGCCTCCAGAAGGAGTTCGAATGACGCTTCTCCCCCGATTTGATGGATCTTCATGGTTACGGACTTATGTGGCCGTAGTCCACAAGCTGTTGTGTCCGTATGACGTCTATAACCTCTTCCGGTGCTTCTTGTACATTCGCGATGCGGGCTATGGCAAAGAATTCAAGGATGTGAGAGATGGAAAGACGTCACTGAGCCGGGGGATCGTCGAATGGCTGGTTAGCATCCGACCATCTCATCTGGTATACAGGAGCGGGGATACCTGCTATTTGGAGCCTTATGTCCCGAGTCGATTTGCTCGTTAGTTCGGGTATGACCAACTTTATGTTGGTAATTCGAACACCAGCCTGACCTTCATGGGGAGCCTTATTAACGGTACTCGCGACTGGCGGTTCTTCATCGCTGACTGTACTGAGGCACGGCTGTGCATGTCGTTGAGGACCCTAAACCTACTAACGACTTTGGAGTTCTGTCAGTGTTATAGAACTTTAAACTCCACGCTAACCGGATTTTCTGTTAACTCTTTTGGCGTGAAGTTGATTTCGCAGCGGCTGAAGTGAAAAGTCACCGAGAAGGGTGAGGGCAAAAAGGTCTGGTGCCAGGCCTCCCGGAGTTCGTCGCCACTACCGACAGTGAGGCTTCGGACACGAAAAGTCCCCACTTTGAAGGAGATGCAGGCGCTGAGGTTCCACCAGATGTTCCTGGTGGGGTAGGCACAACCCCTATGGAAGACGTAAAGGTGGAAGAGGTGGAGGAAGAAGATCCTGACGTCCACTTCAAACGAAAGCGGCAAAGTGGATCCCGAAGGAAGAGGGCGGCGAAGAAGCCTCGTCGTACACTCCTACTGTTATTGCAAAGGGCGAATCAGCTGTAGTGCCTCCTCCTCCTACCCCATTAGTTATTAAACTATCGGTGCAAAAGCAGGCGGCTGATAAAGCTGTTCCCGGCCTGGGTAAGACCAGTTTCACTCATTTTTTTAACATGTACTTATAGATTTTGTACAGCTCATTTGTTTATTCTATGATTCAGGAACTAAGGCTGCAGGAGAATAGGGGGATTATTATGATCTCCTATTTACTTATAAGGAAGGTGATGAAGTTAGCTACTTCGTCGTCTCAGAAGATTCCAGAGGTGACGCGGCTGATGTTGGTCCTTCGGGTGTTGGGACCTCGAAAGAGAGTCCAATGGCCTCGAGCTCTATAGGATGGACCACAGAGGCTTCGGCGAGCGAGGGTGAGCCGGACGTCCCTCCTGCATCTGCCAAAGCCTTTTCTATGGAGCCTGACAGAATTAGTGTTGCCGTCAATAAAGTCCAGAGAGAGACTATTGCTGAGGCAGTATCGCCTCTTGGTAATACTTTGATCTTTTGTAAGCAATTCTCCTAATATTTGTTATGCCTTATTTCGACAAAGTCTTTTCACATGTGTTCCACCTTTGGGTGCATCGTCTTCAAGGGGATCAGCTGATCTTCCTGAGGGGTGAGGCGAGTACTTCTGCCGCAATGGATGTTACCGAGTTGGATGCCTTGTATCACGACCTGCCCTCTTATCAGCCTAAGCCTGCCAGTGGAGCTAAAGAGGCTGAGGAGACGGTGGTTACAGAACCAATCTTGCTCTCAACTGCATCGGTAGGTGAGATGTCAGTGGTTTCTTTGACGCTGCCTATTCTGACAACTGTTGGGCGGAAGATAATTACCAACCCTACGTCTCCGACACTGGTTGTTGAGCTAGTTCTTCCTGAAATAGTCACCATCCCTACTTCTATTGTGGCTAGTGTACTGGTTTTAATGAGGACTCCTCCTAGATCATCGGTGATCCCTCGTCTTTTTACAGCCAGTGCTTCTGTCATTTCCTCTACAGTTATGACAGTGAAACTGGTGGAAGATTTGTCTTCAGGTACTACTCGCTCACCGGGAGTAGTTGAAGCTGAGAAAGAATTTGTGGCCGAGATGGTTGATTGCTTTTATAAAAGCCTAAAGCGATCTGTTGCTCTAATTTTGAAGGCTCAACCACCTCATTTTCTTCTTTAAAGGTGATCCTCTCTCTGAAATATCGACAACATTTGAGATTTTGGAGGGGATGATCAGGCTACCGCATTGGAGCTTCTGTTAGAAAGGCTTGAGAGGGATGTGGGCGAGTGGCATCACCTCAGCAATTCAGATTTGGCTCAGTTAATGAACAGCTTGAACGCCTTACTGCTCAAATGCGTAAAGCTCATCTTGCAGTATAGGAAGCAGCTAAGGCAACATCTTCAGATTTAAAATCCTTAGAGATAAGGAAAGTAGAAGTTAGAGATGTCATAGATGCTTCTAATAGTGCTCTTCTCGACACTCAGGATAAGATTGAGAAGGCTAAAGAGATGATCAAGAGAGCCAATCTTCTTCTGTCCAAGGCTGAACCGGTGCGTCTTGAGGAGATCGCTCGGTTAGAGCAGCTCAAGGCCCAGAATAATGAAGTCCTGCAATAGGAGCTAGCACAGAGGGCAACTTTAGCTGAAATTGAGGCTCATCTATCCCAGACAACGAACTTCAATGAGGCCGAGTAGAGATCGCAAGCATTTATCAGAGCTGCTGAGGAGAGGAAGAACAGGCTAGGCATCCTTGAAGAACGGATCAGGTCTTATGAAGCAGTCTAGTAGTTTGTAATCCATGTATCCCCCTTTTTGAATCAATAAAAAGTAATTTTATTTGACTCCTCTGTTGTGCTTCCAACTTGTTTTATCTTCTGCGTTTGCAATTCTTACTTTCAAGTTGTACTACAATCCTCAAAAAGAAAGAAAATAATGGTATAACTAATCTAGTCAAAGGTGATGAACTGATGGAATTAATTATAAATTTGAAAATTGACTCGACTCAAATTATGTTAAGATGAGGATAGAAAAGCGTTAGCTTGACGATCTTTACTATTCAGAGGTAAATATTAACATAACAGATTAAAGATCATCAGATTTGTGAATAGGTTATGATAAATTAGATACCACAACGTATGATAGTTCCTACTGAACTAAGACAAATGAGGCCTAGGATTTGCCAGTTAACAGTGACAAACTAGACATGATTGGTCAAAATTTTGTCATTCAGAGGTGATGATCTGGACATGATGACAAAGTGAAGGTGAGCCTAATTTTAGGGACCCGTCTATTCAGAGGTGATAAACTGGACGTGATAGACTAAGACACACTAAACTTCGGATCCGCTTTCAGAGGTAGTCGTATTAACTTGGCAGCTAGTCCATCAGGGATTGCAGAGATAAATTGAATCTGAACTCCTATTGGTTCAGAGGTGGCTGACTGAACATGACCAATTAAGAGACCTCAAATTCACAATCTGCTGTTCAGAGGTTTAATGTTAACATGACAGCAAGAGCTCCTGACCTTGATAGAGAGAAGGAGAACAAAGTTATGCACTCCTCTGTTCAGAGGTGGTGAACTGAACATGACAATTAGAGTACCATGAGAGAGAGAGAGATCTAGGTATCCGTCGGTTCAGAGATAATATGGACATAACCGATTGGGAGTTGCTAGACTCAGAACCTTACCGTTCAGAGGTGGCGAACTGGACATAACGGCAAAGGGATAGTTCCTACTGGACTAAAAGATAAGACTTGGTTATCTGTCGGTTCAGAGGTAATATGGACATAACCGATTGAGAAACCACCAAGCTCAAGATTTTTACCGTTCAGAGATGACAAGCTGGACATAAAGGTAAGGTAATAACTCCACTGGGGAAGATAGGATTTGGTCATAAATTTCGTGGAAAAATTAATATCTCCGTTGGATTTTATTTAGAAGAAATTGTCAGAGGTATATTGTTAACGTGACAACCAAGAAAGTCCATTGGAGACTGAGAGAAAAATAATAGACTTAGAGGAAAATAATAGACTCTGAAGAGGGTTTATTAGAGACTCGCTTGGGAGTTAGGAATATGAATCTCATGAAAAATTATATGTCAGAGAACTCTGTGGGGATTTAGAACGAGATTTGTAAACAGCCTGTTAGAGGTGTAATGTTAACATGACAAGGATGGAGTTTTAATTTGCTAAGGATATTGACCAGATTCGCAGGGATGTTGATTTTATCCACCGGGGAGTAAGTTAGAGACTTACTATCAGAGGTTTAATGTTAACATGATAGGTTTGACTCATCATTTCACTAGGAAAATGAATACCTTCTTATGTGGTCCTATCATTCCATGGGCGAGAATTGGTAAGTGATTTTGAAGAGGAATCAAATGGGAACAGGTCCCTTAGGATTTTTAGCAAATCCTCAGCGGTCAACGGATTTGATTGCCTTTACCAACTACCGTTTGAGTTGGACTAGCCATGTTATTCCCCTTAGTATGATGAGTTGTCGAAGACTTATATTGAGCTTAAGAGCCAACATTTTCCTCTATCCTTAGTCGTTAAAGGCGTTGGATTATTTTGTTACTTCGAGTAACGTAATGCCTCCCCTGGGTTTTCACTCTGTAGGTGAGTTGGGGATGAATTCCATGAGGTCTTTATCTAAAGATATCGTTTCCATATTGGAAAGATTCTGCAGAAGGATGTGTCACGAACCTTCTTCAATGAGTTCGGCTTGACAAGTCATCAACTAAACTCCTTGATCTCTTATTCGATCGGTCACCATGTTTTTAATATGAACGTGAAAACAGTGAAAAGGTTTTGCAAGAGAATGCGTCACGAATCTTCTTCAATGAGTTTTGCTTGATAAGCCATTAGATAAACTCATTTGTGTTTGTCATTCGATCGGTCACCATTTGGTCGGTCACCACGTCTTGATATGAACGTGAAAACAGTGGAAAGATTTAGCAAGAGAATGCATCACGAACCTCCTTCAATAAGTTTGGTTTGTTAAGTCATCTTGGTCAGTTTTTTATGGTTGGGTCAAGCTTCGATCGATCGAACAGGAGCAGGGAGGTATGCCCCCATTATACACAGAAAAGTCAGGCTAAATAATCCATCTGCCTAAAACTGTTGCTTAGGCATGCTTGACTTCAAAATATGACCTGTTCTTTTAAGTTGGAGATAGATACATGTTTATATACATAGAGAAGAGTGATAAGGCTAAAACAACTTTGACACCTTGTTTCTTCTTCAATGTCACCGGTGTTCGATCGGCTCAACACTAATCGACGATGAATTAGAGAAGAGTGATAAGGCTAAAATCGAAGTTTATAACCTTGGTTCTTCTTTGATGCAACCGGTGCTCGATCGGCTCGACACTAGGTTATGGTAGTATGATCCTGTTAGAGAAAGAGAGGAGCGCTCTTTCTAAATATCTTGGGTCTGAAGGTCTTCATCAGAGGTGTACTGTTAACTTGATTATAAGAAGAATCAAGGATAATACTTCTTTAAGAACCTGCAGTTGATTGGCATCATAAGTGTATCACTGTCTGGGGTTATAAGGCGATAAGCTCCAATTGAGTAGACTGTTTCTATCATGAACGGTCCTTCCTATTTGGGCTGAAATTTGCCCCTGGTTTTATGCGTCATGATCATCGGTTGTCTGACGGTTAAAACTAAATCTCCTCTTTGGAAAACCCTTTGCTTAACCTTCTTATTGAAGGCCTTCGAGATTCGCGCTTGATACAACTCAACATGTTGTTGAGCTTGTAGTCGCTTCTCATCTAGGGCTTCGAGCTCTTGAAGACGTAATCGGTCATTGTCCTCCTTTGTCATTCTGGTCATCAAGGCGAATCGTAATGACAGCATCTGAATTTCTAACGGTATGACTGCTTCACACCCGTATACCAGAGAAAAAGTGTATTGCCTGTCGGGGTCCGAACTGTGATTCGGTAGGCCCAAAGACATTCACCGAGCTTCTCATTCCAGTCTCGTTTATTTGATGAAACGAATTTTTTTGAGTAGCTTGATAATTATCTTGTTGAATGCTTCCGCCAAACCATTAGCAGCAGGATTATAAGCGGTTGATGCCACATTCTGATTCCGGTATTATCACAGAACCGATTGAATACCTGACTTATAAATTGGGGACCATTATCATGAATAATCCGCCTGGGGACACCAAACTGATGAATGACATGGTGTTTGATGAAGTTGACCACGCTGAAAGTTTTAACTTCAACAAGTGGTATAGTATCTGCCCACTTGGAAAAGTAATCAGTTATTACTAAGATAAACTGATGGCCTTTTGTTGATGAGGGGCTGATAGGTCCAATGACATCGATTCCCCATGCTTCGAATGGCCACGACGCAACAGTCGAATGAAGTAATTCTGGAGGTTGATGTATAAAATCTGCATGGATTTGACAGGTTTTACACCTTTGTGCGTACTTGATGGTATCGGCTATCATGGTTGGCCAATAATATCCAAGCATGTGCAATCGATTCTTGAGCTTCGGACCTGGTTGATGAGCTCCGCATATACCATCGTGCGCTTCTTTAAGCACTTCCTGCTCTTTCGAATTAGAAAGGCAACAGAGAAGGATACCGTCATATGAACAACGGTAGAGTGTCTTTACTATTGGATCATAGTAGAAACAGAGAGACCTTCGTCTGATAGTCGCCGCTTCTTTAGGGTGATCCGATAATATATCTTGCAAAGCATAGTCAATGAGGGAAAATCGCCAATCTCTCGGTTCAAACTCTGTCGAGGTGATATGGACCTCATTGGTTTTCAACACATGTTTAGGACAAACAAGGTGTCGAGTTGCCACTGTAATATGATACATTGTGTCAATCGGTAAGGCTAATGTCACTGCTAGTGCAGCCAGAGCATCGGCTTTAGTATTTTGGGATTGTGATACATGACCGACGTAAAAGCCATCAAATAAATTAGTCATTTTGATGACTGCATGATAATAAGGTACCAAATCTCCGTGGCAGACCTAATATTCTCCTTTAACCTGATTAATAATCAGTTTTGAATCACCATAAGTTTCGAGGTAGTGTACTCCCATTTCATGGGCGAGCTGAAGGCCAATGAGGAGCGTTATATTCTGCTACATTGTTGGAATATGGTTCCGTCAATGAAAACGCCCTAGGAAGGACATAATTTTGTGGTGAGATAAATACAACCCCACACCAGCAATGATCTTGCCTTTAGGGCCTATTCTTGATTCTCCAACATATGCCATACTTCATCCTCTGAAGTTATATTAGATTTGAAAATCTCATCTGGAATATCTTCATGAAATTTTGAGCTTTTCGGAACCGGATGAGCAGCCAGGAAGTCTGCAAGTGCC
Source organism: Agave tequilana (assembly GCA_038442645.1). Taxonomy (NCBI): domain Eukaryota; kingdom Viridiplantae; phylum Streptophyta; class Magnoliopsida; order Asparagales; family Asparagaceae; genus Agave; species Agave tequilana. Next base: position 45,942 of record JAVJIF010016901.1, on the reverse strand, counting down.
TAGCCTTTAACTGCCTTCTGAGGGACAAAGAGCATGTCGTACTGAGACAGAAGGAGGGCCCACTTAGCTAATCTTGAATTTAGTGATCCTGATTTGGTCATGAGAAGACGCAAAGGATTAACTCTAGAAATGACATGTATGATTTGGCCAACCAAGTAATGCCGCGTCTTTTGAATAGCAAAGATAAGAGCTAAGCATTCCTTCTCAATAGGATTATAGCGAGATTCAGCCCCTATCAGAGTCCTGCTCAGATAATAAATAGCATGTTCATGACCGTCATCATTCTTTTGAGCAAGCAGAGTACCGAGAGAATAGTCCATAGCTTTCACATAAATCAGGAAAGGTTTTCTTGATGTTGGAGCCACTAAGACTGGAGGGTTAGTGAGGTATCTCTTGATATCCTTGAAAGCCTCTTGACAGGTTTGATCCTATACAAAAGAGACACTCTTTTTCATGAGCCGAGTGAACGGTTGACAACGGCCTAAGAGATTTGCGATGAACCTCTTGATATAGGCCAATCTACCTTGCAGGCCCCTAAGTTCTTTGAGATTCTTAGGTGGATGCGCGTTTTGGATAGCTTGGACTTTATCCGGGTCAATATGGATCCCTTTTGACGTGACAATGAATCTTAAGAACTTGCCACTCGAAACCCCCAAGAATGATTTTGTCGGATTCATTTTCAGTCGATGAGCTCGCATTATATCGAACATTGTTCTCAAGTCACGAGGATGATCATTCTTATCGCGACTTTTGATAGCAATGTCGTTGACATAACATTCTACCGTCTTTAGGAGGTGGTCACGGAAAATTGTACTCATTGCACGTTGATAAGTTGCTCCCGCGTTCTTCAATCCGAAGGGCATCACGGTATAACAGTATACCCCAAGATGTCCTGAAAGATGTATACTTTTCATCATCAGGGTACATCTTGATTTGATTGTATCCCAAGAACTCTTTATGGACATTCGTTCAAACCCACACGTATTATCAATCATGACATCGGTGATGGGCAATGAGAATTCGTCTTTGGGACAGGCTGTATTGAGATCGCGGTTGTCAATACAGATCTAAATTTTTTCATTCTTCTTAAGAACGAGAACAATGTTAGCAACCCAATCTGGATGCTGTTCTTCCTGTATGAAACCACATGCGATGAGCTTATGGACTTCGGCTTCAATAGCTTCCATAATGTTCAGGCGAAATTGTCTTGTTGTTGCTTGACTGGCTTGGCGTCAGGCTTGATATTCAGACGATGCATGGCTACTTGCGGATCAAGTCCAGGCATGTCTTCATAGTTCCATGCAAAGACATCGATATACTCTCTTACGAGTACAATCAATTCTTCTTTCTCCGTAAGCGATAAGCTCTCACTTATAAAGATGGGTTTAGGGTAGTCTTGACTACCTAAGTTAACCTGAATCACCTTATCTTCAGTAGGTGGTTCGCGTTGTTCGAATCGCTTTTCTCAACTGGAAATCCCGTTGCAGAGCCCATGGTTCAACACCAATAGCTTCTGCAGGCTCCAATTGACTACTTGAAGTCATATTAATAGAGAGATTCTCGAACATCGTTCCCACATTAACATCTGACTCCCACTCGGAGGAAAAGGTAGAGCGTGATGGGATTGATTTGTTGTCTTTGGATCGAACCGATGTAGAAGGTGGAGGTGTAACATACCCTAACCCCTTACGTGTTTTATCATAGTAATTTGCAAGTTTCCCTTTTGGCACGAAATTCGTAGAAAATCACGTCGTCCTTTTCTGAAATTCAGGTCACTCCCACGCTGCAGGCTGTATCCCATTTTTCTCATAATATGCTGTGTTGATAGTGCATAATGGAAAATTTACGGGGGCTCTGAGTCTGAACTTGAATCTGTGACCGTAGATCTTTGTAGATGGGCTCTACAAATATTATTGGGGATTGACTCCTTTTGGATGGAGGGATCACGAAGACGGACCCTTCCACACATTCCACAGATGTACTTGGCATGCTTGATTTATGCAAGGGCATGTGTAGAGAGCTATCGGTGACAGATTCAAACAATTCGACGCTCGTTGGATAATCAAACTAAACATTATCATTAATCACCCATTCATCATCGTCCTCAGAGGGATTATTACATTGAGGATTGAAACATGCTACCATTGGTTCACCGACCAAAGTAGCTGACATGTCTTCTTCAGACTCTGAATCTGCCTCATTGCCACTATCATTATTGTCAGTCAGGGAATGGTTCTTTTGATGTTTTACGGATTTCCTGATATAGGAGGGCATCAGTAAAGTAGTTCTCCACCCCTTTGAACGGTTATTTCTCAGCGAACACCGTTTGTATCGTTGTATCATCCTCCATGTACTTGAAGCAATGGTGCAGAGTAGAGGAAACAATCCAGTTAGCGTGGATCCAAGGTAGTCCTAATAACAAGTTATATGAAGTGTCAGCGTCAATGACGTAACACGTCACTTCTGATTTCAGCTTCCCGATTCGGCAACGGAGTCGAATCTTTCCAAGTGGGTGACTACTCCCTGCGTTAAAACCATATATTATAGTAGTGGTTGCGGACAACCGATACAGTGGTATGCCAAGGAAGTAGATGAGCCTTTGGGGATGATGCTGAGTATAGACCCTGGATCAATCTGTACTCTTTCAATGCACGTCGAACCGATGTATCCGGTATAGTACAAAGGTCGATCGTGTTTGTTATCCTTGAGGAGCATATCCTCAGCTGTGAAAATAATAGCAGGTACCTTCAACTTGAGAGTCATCCCTAGGGGTTTCTGGCATATGTGTCAGAAATGATTCTGAATTAGCCAGTGTATCCCTGAGTGCTTCTCTTGTCTCCTTCGAGAGGCGAAGCAACTCGTGTACGGTGATACGAGCGGGGATATTAGCCAGCTGGGCCAATATATCAAAGCGAAAAGGGATCTTAAGTCCCGGGCCTGAAGGTTTCTTCAGGACATGATCAAACCAGACTTCATTTTGCTTCTCTTTTCTCGAGATCGGGACTGGGGCTAGCATGGGTACTTGTACTGACGTCGTTTGCTGTTGTGTCTCGTCAGTAATTTGCTCATACTGTTTTAAATATGATTTTTCAGGTCGAGTACCTGTCGGTTGAGGTACATCAGCCTGGGTTGTGCAAGCATGCCTCTCACTTTCAAAATCGCTAAGAGAAGTGATCGAGTCAAAACCTGCACAAAAAAATACAGAAATTTAGAACAGTGCTAGGTTCTCATTCTACGGTGTAACCTAAGGCTAACGGGTCGTGATACACAGGGAGGGACAACGATGAGCGTTATGTAAGTTGCTTTTTTTAATTTACAAAAGCTAATTAATACTTATCTTCTCAGTTTAGAAAATAAAAATATTAAGTTTAGTTTAGAGAAGATGATAGAAGAAGAGATGGTGGTGTTGTTTTATTTTAATTATAAAAGAAAAAGAAACAAAAAGAGATAAAAAAAAAGTGTTGATGCAAAAATTAAAAATAAAAAGAAATAAAAAAAGAATATTTACCTCTACTGTTGAGCCGTAATAAAATTTACCATATCATGGAGTAAAGAAAAGTAATAGAAAAGAATAAAGAAAAGTAAGGATTCAGCGAGATCGAGCACAACGGAGAAAAGTGGGAATCCTTCATTGATTGTCACATTCAATACAAGCTTCTTGAAGAAAATATTACAATAGTGTCACTCTATAATAACTCTTCCTCTCTTTTAATCATGTAACTCTCTCTAACCTAAGCTAAAAAGAAAAAAATAAAAATAAAAATTACATTGAAGAAGAAAAGAAAAATCTAAAGTAAAGCTCTCTCTGAAGTGGTGTCCTTTCTGCCTTCGAGGTATGAGGGTATTTATAGGAGAAAACTAGAGGGATAGAACACGCATGAAGATAGGAAGAGCTGGATATTTTTGAATTTGAATTTTTCTCCTTATCTCCAAACTTGATTTGATTTATCCAGAAATTCAATTCTGATCTGCAGCTTATTAGCGTGTTGATTGCTGAATATCACTTATCAATGAGTGATCAACAGACGAATTGTAACCCTTTAAGTCTTCTTTCTTTAGCATTTTGAATCATCAGATTTGAGTTTCGGTAGCGAAAGCTATGATTAAAATACTAAACTATATCCAGCCTGAATCTGAATTTAAATTGCTTCATCTCATCCGTTGATCTTCTCTCTATCCATTTATCCTCTTTGATTTTTTGTTTGTCTTCTAGAATTGAAAAGATATACATTTATCTTCAACAAAACCAATAGGATTTTTAAATAATCCATTTTTTTCTTGAAATTAGATGATATTATCCTATCTGATATATCCAGTTTTCAGATAAGATAACTTCTAAAACCTTTGGATTTGAATCGATTCCCTTTCTTTTGAACTTTTAAATTTAATTAGATAAATTTTATGATTATCTTCTTCCTATCATACCCTCATGAATTAGAATATTAAGACAAGTTATTTACAATATTCATTACAAAATATATGTAGGGATGTAATAATATTTATGTAATATATGTGTCCAAATAAGAAGCTGTTGTCACATTGTCGTCATCTGGTAGGACAGCGATAACGTTGCGGGATTTGCCTTTCGACTTAGATTTCTGCGAATCCCATTGCTTGTCTTGGGTAAGGTCTGGATGTATCCACATGATCTCCCCTATTTTTAATGTCAAGGGAACGAGACCCTTAATCTCCTGATATTTAGCTGAAGGATGATTTACCTCCAGCCGTGCTTCAGGGATGGGAAAAGACCCGTTATGAACTGTGACTTTTGGGGTCTTGCCGAACTCAAGGGTCATCATATTTGTAGTAACTTTCTTTTGTTCTGATTTTAGAGTCAGAACTCCAGCATCGACCAAAGCCTGAATTTTGTCCTTGAGGATAAAGCACTTGTTAGTAGGATGATGAACCATCTTATGAAAGAGACAGTAGTTGGGATCGTTTGTGCGTCCTACTTCGTTAGGGCGTCGAGCCTCTGGAAGTTTCAATTTATTCCCTTTGTGGAGTAAATGGAATATTGTAACCACCTGCTCGTCTTTGCAGGAGTATTATTTCGGAGGAAACTTAACTCCTAATTATTGATGCGGCTCTTCTTGGTCTTTGGAGGAACGTCCTCTGACAATTCGACGGACATGATCTCTTTCCTTTGACTTTGAAAGATTGTGCCATGTCACCGCGCCCCTTATTGTTCATATCCCATTTGCCTTTAGGGGTAGATGGTTCAAACTTTTTAGCCGACTTTTCGGCTATCTAAGCTTGTTCAATTAGTTCTTTTCAGGTATGGGCTTTGACGGCTCCCATACGAATCTCTACTTGGTTCAGGAAGTTATGCCTACATGTCTGCAAGAGCATGGGCAATAGCATCCTTGCTGGACACATCAGAGACAAATTTTGAACCGCTCAATGTAGTCACGGATAGATTCTCCTTTCCTCTGTACAGTGGAGAAGAGTTTATCCATGGTTATCTCGGTGTCGTCCTCGTAAAAATAAGAAAGAAATCGAGTCTCTAAGTCAATTCAGGAATTGATAGAGCCTAATGGAAGGCTTCGGAATTAGTCAAATGCTACCCCTTTAAGGTGCCAATGAATAGTCTGGCCATAATAGCATTGTTATCTATAACATTATCAGTCTGAGACCGGAAGTAATAGATGTGCTGGTTTGACGAGCTCTTCCATCATACGTATGTAACGTTGGTGGCTTGAACTTTGGCGGATATGGTACTGAATTCCATTCCAAGAGGTAAGGACGAGTCATGCCTGCCTTCTTCAATTCATCCCTCTGAGTTAGGGATGTGATCTGAGCTTGGATGCCTTTAAAAACTTCAGCATCAATGGAAGAACCTTCCTTTGACTTCTCAGTCTTAGGTTGCTCATCATCATTATGTTCCTCCTCATTATGATTACTCCGTATCATTGTTATTTCAGTTGGTGAGAAGTTGAGCGAGCAACTGTTGAATGTTGTCCAAGGTTTCTTACTGGGCCCTGGAGGTTTGCTCCTGAGTTTTCAACCGTCGACGGAGGTCATCATTACCGTTATTAGCCATATGCACCGACACTCTGTCTGTTCGTACCGAGCTGACTGTTGCTGAAGAGGCATACCCATTGTCTTCCCCCTCATCATCAGACCATTGAAATAACCTTTTCATTGGTTCTGGTGATGTTATTCTAGTCGAAGAGGATGGCTGCTCATAATTATAGGGTATTACAACCCTAAATCTGGTGCTTCGGAACACCGTCTTCGTCTACCAAGACTTGGCCTAAGCCAGGGCTATAATCCAGGTATGGAGAACTGAACGAAGGGGAATTAGCACCATGCGGCGCTCGTCTGCCCCTATGTGGTTCAAGTCCCCTTCCTATCATGTTGACGGATGCAGAGGGCAAATCTGGTAGATTTCGCGATTTGCTCTTTTTGTGATGCTTCGTAGGAGCTCGCACCGATAGTCGATTAAAAACTGACTGTCGGTTTGGAAGGGTGGCGAGCATTGGTCCTAATCGACAATGGACTGAATGGACCGTCACCAGCTGACATCCCACTTGTTCACAACAAGAGAGAGAAGTTTGGAGTAGTTCTAACTTCCGCTTGTTAGTTAAGAACTCTCGCAAGTCGGGGTTAGCCGAGTTTAAGCTATCTCTTGCGGAGACCCAAACGGAGCGCGTACTGGACTGTTTAGGTGATTTTGAAATCACCTTTTTGCTTAAAGCTGTATTTGCAGGGGCGAACTTAGCACCCGCAGGCTTTGGAAGCGATGCACAGGACGAGGCCTCATTCTTTGTATTGCCGCAAGGCGATTAGTACTACATAGTGCGTTAGTTCTACCTTCGCGGCTGAGAACTCTGGTAGCACACTTGGGCGCTGAAGCTGCATAAGTACCGCTATCAGCATCCAGGGATGATCCCTTAACTTCGATCTGAAGAGCGGACTTAGCGCTGGAAGATTTTGAGAGCGAAGCGCGCTGTAGTGCTTTGTTCTCAGCCTTGTAGCGAAGGTGGCTAGCACTGCTGAGTGCTTCAGTTTCAACCTTGGGGCTGAGAACTTTGTTCATACCCTAAGGTACTGGCGCTGTGTTAGCCAAGCCATCAGTAACTTCGCTCGTGAGAACGAGGTTGGCGCAAGGAGTTACTGCTCCTAGATTGGGCGAAGGCAGAGTTACCAATCTAGCCTCGCGGCTAATAGCTTCAGCGAAGCTGCCAAACTGGATAGGCAGTTTGCCTTTGTCTTCGCGTGATAGGCGAAGTTGAGGTGGCGCTTCGCCTGGTGGAACTTCGCCTGAAGCTTCACACGGCGCTTTCTTCTTCGGCTTCCACGTCTGTTTGGGAAGCGAAGTTTTAGGTTCACAGGGAACCTGGCTGGCCTTGTGTAAGGCACTTTTAGCCCCGGTGGAGGAGGCTGAGAGGAGTTGAGACGAGGCTCGTATAGTTGCTTGTCCGGCTAAGGTTGGTTTCTGCTCTGAAGCCTAGGCCACCGAGATCTTCCTGTGCTTCCGAGCGTGGAGCACTGGACTACCTTCAGAGAGCAATTCTTTGAATTTTTCTTGGTCGAAATGAATGACCAAGTTTTCGAAAAGGACGGGCTCAAGACTCTAATCATTGCATTGCGACACTGTCTCCTTATTATGCCAGAAGACTGATTTTCCCAGCGAAGTCGCCATGTTGTTTTCCATTAAAAACTTGAAGTTCGTGGGAAAACTTACAAAAAAGGTAGAGGGAGCGAAATTATAAGTAATAAAAAGAAAATTATAAGTAGATCTCCTCTGAGATTTCTGAAAAAATGTGCCGGTAGGAATCTGATCAGCGCGCGATCACTTTATCCGTTTGATGATACAATCGATCAGATGATCGAACTGCCCCTAATAAGACTTCCTTCTTGCTTGGTTTGAGGAATCGGAGAACAGAAGATCAGCGAGTCCTTTTGCTAGGAATTTTGCTCTTTTGAAGCCAATCTCCTCTCTGTTTGTCCCTTCGTCCGTGTGTGTCCCCTTTATGTTCAGTAAGGGACTATTTATAGTAAAAAGTAGGGTGTAACCGCCCCCTTGAATTTAGCAAAGCTGAATCAGTCATTAGCTTCACGCGAAGCTCGCAAATGGCCTTGCTGCGAAGCTTTTTGCGAGCTTCTGACGAAACTAGAGTGTTCGTGCGAACGTCCCTTGCCGTTATGGCTCAATCGTCTCCACTTAATGTGGGACGAAGTGGGCGGGTGAAACCGCCCACTTAAAGTGACGTTAATCCCACTAAATTAGTGGGGCTTACCCATTAATCCCTCGTGGAATTTTGAAACAGTCAATTTGATAACCTGACAAAACTCACTGCAGAGCTGGATCATGCAAAACTAGATCACACAAAGCTAGATCACGCGAAACTAAGACTTAGCTCATAATTTCATGCGAAGTTTCCTTCAGGACCTCGTGCGAAGTTAAGACTCAGTTCATGGCGGAGCTATGGCCCGGCCCATAGCGGTGCTAAACCAGCCAGGAATAAGGCTTCTGACGCGAAGCTCTTGGATCAGACATTGGCGGGGCTAAATGGGAAGCTTCAGGTGGAGCTAATAGTTAGCCTCAAAGCGAGGCTACCAACCAAGCTTAGGCGAAGCTGTTAGTTCCATGCGGAGCTATGAAGCTTACCTTGGGCTTATGTCAGGCTAAGTATTGAGCTAACTTAGCATCTTAGACCTGCTTGGGTCTCTTCAAAAGGCAATTGTGGTTTTTACTATCTGCTTTACTGGATTAGTAATGTCCATGTTGCTACCTTGTCTCTGATCAACAGCTTGTCTTCGACTTATCTTTTGTAGATATCGATAAGTTAGACGTCGTTTAGACTGGTTGGAGATGAATGCGGGAGTTCTATCTTTTTCGAGTTCAACAACATAGAGAGAGATGGTACCTTGATAGCGGGTGCTTATGACACATGAAAGATAATAAATATTTATTTGCATCGTTATCAAGGGCACAAGGTGGGACAGTCACCTTTGGAGATGATGGAGTCGGTAAGATTGTTGGTATCGATAATATCGGTAAATCTCCATCAACCGTCTCAGAGAATATTTTACTTGTTTGATGGTTTAAAAGAAAATTTTATTAGTGAAAGTCAATTATGTGATAGAGACTTAGATGTTATATTAAATGTAATAAGTGTTTAATTGTTAATAATAATGGTGAACTTATTTTTGAAGCAAACAAGGATAGAAATGTTTACACTATTGAGCTTAACGATCTCTCTAATCAAAGCATTGAGTGTTTAAGTGTTTTAGATGAAGAGGCATGGCTTTGATATAAACGACGGGCATACAAACTTGAAACTCATTGGGAAGCTCAACAAGAAATCCTTGATAAGAGGGCTACCCAAATTAAAAATTCTGAAAGAATTGACTTGTGAAGACTCCAAGAGAAACAAGCAAGTTAAGAACTCATTTGCCATAAGAAGGTGGTAACTATTTTTAAAGCCTTACAATTACTCCACATGGATTTATTTGGTCTTATGAGGACAACTAGTTTTGTAGGCAAAAAAACTTGTTTTCGTAATTCTGAATGGATTTTCTCGATTCACTTAGGTATTATTTTTAGCACACAAAAATGAAGCATTTGATTTATTTTCAAGTTTTACAAACGTGTTCAAAGAGAATGTGATCACACTATTGTTAAGATTAGAATGATCGTGGTAGTGAATTTAAAAACGAAAAATTTGAAATAGTTCTGTGATGATCATGACATTGAGCACACGTTCTCCTCACCAAGAACACCATAACAAAATGGTGTTGTTGAACAAAAAATCATATTGTTCAAGAGATGGCACACACTATTGAACTCACGTGATTTACCAAAATATTTTTGGGTTAAACCATTAATACGTTTTGTGATGTTTTAAATCGTGTTTTGATCTGAACGATTTTGAAGAGAACTCCGCTGAGCTTTATTATAAAAAGTCTCTAAATATTTCATACTTTGGATGTAAATATTTTATCTTAAATACCAATAATAACTCGGAAAATTTTGATTCAAAATCGGGTGATGGTATTTTTTTGAATATTCCACTTCTAGTAAGGCTTATCGTGTTTTCAATAAGCGTACTATGATGGTTGAAGAATTGGTTTATATTTTTTTTATAGAGACTAACAATTTAGATCTACGAAAGGATGATGACACGTACAATACTAGATGCTTTGAAAAAATAAATCTCGATGACTCAAATAAAGATGGAGAGGATCTTCAGTCCCCTCAAGAGCAAGAAACGATAAATTCTCATCACGATTTGTCAAAGACATTGATATTTATCAAAAGATCATCCAAAGGAGCAAATTATAAGTTATTCATCAAGAGAACTCAAGACTAGAACTCAAGCTCAAAGCGAATGTGATAACCTAGCCTTCTTATCTTAAGTAAAATCTAAAAATATAAATGATGCAGTTGATGATGAGTTTTTATTTTTGGCAATACAAAATGAATTAAATAATTTTGAAAAAAATCGTGTTTGGAAGTTTATTCCTAGACCCAAGAAGTGGTTCACTATTGGAACTAAATGGGTGTTTAGAAATAAACTTGATTAACATGGCATAGTCACTAGAAATATGATTAGACTTGTTGTTCAAGATTATAATCAAGAAGAGAGCACTGACTATGATGAAACTTCTGCACCGATAACTCGATTAGAAGCTATTAGAATTCTTTTAGCGTTTGCAAGTTTAAAAATGTTTAGACTTTTTCAAATGAAGGTTAAAAGTGATTTTCTAAATGGTTTTATAGAGCAGGAGGTGTATGTTGAGCAACCTCTCGATTTAAAATCATGAATTTTCAGATCACGTATTCAAATTGAAGAGAATTCTTTACAGTTTGAAGTAAGCACCACGTGCTTGATATGAAGACTTTCTAATTTTCTTTGTGACAATGATTTTGTGATGGCCTCAAGGGGTACTATATGTGCATAGCTATGATATTTGCCACCAAAATAAACTATATGTATCTAGACGATTTTCTGGAGGCCTAAATTCACAGAATATACACCTTCTACATTGGGTTTGGATTTGATGTAAGTTAAAAATTTATATAGAGAACCTGTGGAGCTATCATATTTGATGAGCCTTTAATTGAGGTGGTGTAATATCTCTCTTAAAGGGATTCACAAATTTAGTTTGAAAAATTCTCTACCCATTGTGAATGAAGAAGAGATTGAAACCCACAATCTTTCATAAGAGAGAAATGTCTTGTCATTTGAGCTATACTCGATTGGCTACAATGTTTGTTATCAGTAAACTTTAATATAATAAAAATTAATAACATTTCAATTATAAACAAAATATCCCATCAAATATATCAGAAGGGAGCTCAAGTCTAGATACGTTTGATCGCGAAAGAAGATTGATTGTTGCTAAGAGATCCACACTTCAAATGTCAACCCAAAATGTGTACCTTAGAGGCGGATGCGATGGATGTTGTTCAAGCAATTGGATTTCATGAATGTTGTTCGAGCGATTCGTACATGGAAGAGACTAAGAAAGTTTATACTTTATGGGACGTTTGTTTTGCGTAAAACTCCGTAATTCGTAAATGACTTACTACCCAGTTACAACTACGGCATTTGTTTGGACCGTAATTCGTAAAAGACTTACGTAACTCAACTAACACTCACTTGCAACCTAGTTACCACTCACTTACAGCCCAGTTACAATTAATTTTGTGGTCATACAAATTTGTAATATTTTTTTATATTAATATTTAACTTTTTTAATATTTATTTGCAGTATTAAAACTTTTAAAATTGTAAAATAGTTAATTTTGTGGTCAACTTTTTCACTTACGACTTATACATTACAACAACCAAACACCGTAAAGTACAATACACTTTCTCACTTTACAATTTTATATTACCAACCAAACACCGTAAAATTTACATACATGTAACTCATTTACAATTGTAAAAGACTTTACCAATTACAACTACGAATTACGGTCAGTTACGACAACCAAACATACCCTATAATGGAAAAAAGAGGAAAGTAGAGTTTGAAATAATACAAGTAAAGAGACTCTTCTTTCTTGCTTTTTAAAATGATTTTATTATTTAAAAAAAAAATTAAGTAAAAGTGAAAAACGGAAAAGTAAGAAATCAGGAAGGAAAATAGTACCCGTCTCTTTTTCTTCTTTCATTTTTGAGGGTTAGCCGCCTTAAAAAAGACTGTTGTATTATGTGACTTTATCCTTTCTTTGTTACGTTGTCAAGGGCTTATCTAATGGGCTTTCTCCTTCACAAAAGCCTAACAACTTTCCCATAAATTCTAACATCTCATCTCCCCCTAAGCCAACTAGTGGTGATAAATCTCTGTTTCAATTTATTTTTTCTTTTCTAGTTTTATTTTTCTTTATCTGACTATCAAAAAAAAAATCCTCAATAGTTTATGTGAGCGAGAAGCAAGCGAATATAATAATGGTAGTTGCTTCTTCTTCTTACGACTCCTCAACTCTTTCACTCTCGTTAAGTGACATTTTAGTACAGTGATAAAGTATTTTTATAGTGGACAGGAGATCTTGAAAATTTTCTCTATATTTTTTCAAGAAAAAGAACCCCTTCGCCTCCCAAATCGAAAACCCCCGGACTCTTCGTCAACAGTTAGACTTGGTTCTTTGGGCCGCCATCTTCTCAACTTGAGCAGCGCGCGTGTTGTTTTGTCAAAAGAAAGGCAAACCAAATTGTCTCTGATCTAGCTTTTGTCTCAGTGCACTGTAAGTAAGGGCAGCACCAAAATATCTCAGATCGGTGTGCTCACTCGCTCAAACACCGCCACAGATTATATATATATATATTTTTCTTGCTCGACTCCACGCTATAAATACACAATCAAACAAGCATTCAATCAATTATCTAAATCCAACGACAAACACGATATTTATTTAGTTCGCAAGCGAGAACCGAATCTAAGATCGACATGGATGTGAAGAATGTTGGTGGGGTCTGGACGGAGGAGGAGCACTCGGCGTTCCTCAACCGGATCGAGCAGTCCTTCGTGCAGAGAATGCGGCGGCGGCGGAGAGTCCACGTCAGCGACGGCGGTGGTGAGTTCGGGCTGAGGCTCGACCGGGTGCTGCCCGATAGCGCCACTGAGTCTAACCGCGATCACCTCGAGACGAAGAAGAGGAGCACGAGCCTCGGCAGCAGCAGCAGCAGGTAGGAGAGTCGGAGACCGATCTATTAGAATTCATCGATCTGTGATTGTTTCTGAAACCAGAATTAATTTGATTTCGCTCGGTGTTGTTTCAGTGGAGCCAAGAAGAGAGAGAGACAGATGACATTAGCTTTGGAGTAGAACTGGAGAGAGATTCAGAGGTTGAAGAAAGCAAATCTGGGTGCATGGCTGCTCGATGAGGTTAAAATTTGGCGGGTTATGTCTCTTGTTGATCAATTTGCAAGAAATCGAAGTGATCCCTGTGGCAATATCCATTTTCTGGGGAAAATTTATCTTTTATGAGAATTATGGGCCAAATTTGTATTGTGTTGGGTTGAAGAATTATCAGTAATAAGAGGTGTTTATTGATGTGTATATAAAATCCACCAGCGAAAACGACCATAAAATGTTGGAGTTAATCTCAAGGTTGTTAACGAGAACGTGAAATCCGCAAAACATATAGCTAAGGAAACTTACAGATTGAGGATTGTTAAAATATAAAATAGATTACCGTTCAGCTCTATCATAACTTCAGAGTTATGAAGAGACTTTAATATAATTAGAGATGTCAATTGGACCGTACTGCCCGGCAATCCGCACGGCCCGGCCCAGGCAGGACCCGGGCCAAAACCGGCCCGGGTTCGGGGTATTTGCGGGCCGGCCCCGGGTCCTCAAATAGCCGGCCCATGGCCCAGTGGGCCGTGCCAGGCCGGCCCGGCCCGGCCCAGAAGGATAGTCCAACGGCTCGGCTGGATGGGCCGGCTGTGTCGCAGCCAGCCCGGCCCGCCAGCCCAATGGCTCTGAGCCGTTAGGAGGGGGTTTTATAAATTTTTATTTACAAATACCCCCCGCCTAATCCAACAGCTATTATAGTCGTTGGGGGGATTTTGTTTTGCACCCCCCCCCCCCCCCCCCCCCAACGGATTTATGATGTGTTTTTTTTGTGTTTTTTGTAAAAAAAAAATTGCAAAAAATACTCACTTCTCCTCTATAAATACTTGGACTTCCTCACTTCATTTCATACTATAAAAACTACTTCTCTTCATCTTCCTCAAGCTCTACAAGCTCTCTTTTCTCTCTACAAGCTCTTCAAGGTCCCTCAACAAGCTCTACAGGTTTCAAGTCCTCAAGCTCTACAAACTCTCGCGGGATAAGCTCTACAAGCTCTCTCTACAAGCTCTTCAAACTCTCTCTCTACAAGCTCTTTAATCCGGTATTTATATTTGAAAGTACACCTAGAGGGGGGATGAATAGGTGTAAAGCTAATCTAATGACTAATGATGCAGAATTAAAAATAAATTGCAACACACTTAGTGTAACCAAAGAGTGCAGCCGAATTCCCGGTGAAGGGCTCTGGACTATCTCCTCTAAATTCCTCTAAATAAGACTTGAGGTGTTATGTAAAGCTCCCTTGGTTGAACACAAGTATGGCACACAATCAAACCCAAGCATATATATATGAAATGAACAATATGATGCAATGCTCAAAGAGAGAGAGAGAGAGAGAGAGAGAGAGAGTTAAGAGATAGTGGATCAGTCGCAAATAACAATATATGTTTCGAGGTTCAAGCCACTGCTCTACGTCCCCGCTTTCACACAAAAGGATTTCCACTATATCGTCCACACAGGACTTCCCACACAGGGAACCTCCACTGAGGATTTGGGTAATACAATCTAGGAGTACACAACTCCTCTCTCCAACAAACACAACCTCTTCACAAGAGGTAAGGCACAACAACAATCACCTCTACACTTAGAGGGATAGGTACTTAGCCAAATAACAATCACCTCTCACTAGAGGGATAAGGCTCAAAGCCAAACAACAATGATCACCTCTACACTTAGAGGGATACAAACATAACCCCCACAATCACCTCACACTCCACAATCACCTCTCACTAGAGGGATATCACAAAGTAAAGAAGGTTACAACACTTGGTGGTCTCCACAACCACAAACCAATTTTTCTCACAAAACAAGATCCTAAATAGATAGGATAGATATAATAGCTCAAGTGTGAGAAAATAAATAGTTTGGAAATAATTCACAAAGAAAAACTCTTGGGAAAACTTTTAGAATAGTTATAGAAATGAAGATAAAAAACCAATTCCCAAAAACTCTATTTTTCTTTGAATTTTTCAACCCTTTAAAAACAAATAAAGATAGATCTTTTTAACCCAAAAATTCTTTAAAAATTTTGTTGTAAAACACTTGTAAAGATGAAAAATTTTCTCTTCTAAAATCTTAGCTAAAACAGCTCAAGAGGATGAGTATCTATACCCTCCAAAAATTCTGCCCATTGGCAGCCAGGAAAGGTCAGAAATGACCTTCCGATCGACCGCCTGGTCGACCGGGCCTAGAAATAGAGAGCAGCAGCTCTCTGTCGGTCGACTACCCGGTCGACCGGGGCCATTTTCAGATAGCAGAACTCTCTGGCGGTCGACCGACCCGGTCGACCGGCCCTCCAGCCCACTGGCTTGTGCACGTCTGTGCACGTCGGTCGACCGTCCGGTCAACCGGCAGACAGCCAGGTCTAAACTTTAAGGGATTAAAAACTTGTCTTTTTGCCTTCTAAAAAATCCCATAAAATACACATAAATTCCACAAAAATAGAAGAAGAGGTGGAGCATGCAATAGATATACTAGATGGTGAATATGTTGGCCCAAAGGCCTTCCACTAGTTTTGATGATGACTCACTCATGTAGTTATGTTTACTAATAATCTTGTGATTCTAAGTTTCAGATCATTAGCAGGATATTAGTTTGGTGATAGCTTCAACAAGAGGTGTTTGGAAGCTTATCATGGTGATTCCGGTGCCAAAGCTTAAAGATCATACCTTTGCACTCGGTGGATTGCGTTTGGGAGCAAGTCTACTTGAAGATGGAGATCATCAAGAAGACTTAGGTATCCTAGTTTAGATAGTGTGTTTAGATCCATTTGTAAAGATTAGAATAGTATGATATGCTCAAGTTCACAATACACACACATAAATTCAATATGTCTGGTTTTGATTGAATCGGATTTGGATTTCAAATACATATATCGGGTTTTGAATTTGAACCGGTTTTTAGTTCTACAGATCTGCTTGACACCCTTCTGTAGTTATTATCATAACTTTTTATTTTTATATTCAAATAACATGATTTAACTTGCATTTCAAAGATAACTTTTAGATCTAAATTTCTTATTTAATAACCTTTTTCAGATTCTAATTTTAAAGTTATCAAATATTTGGTTGAAATCTGTCCTTGTTCTGAAAACAGGTTACAGTTTCTGTTTTGACACCTGTCAGTGTTTTGTTGATAACTTTCTCATATAAATTGATATTGATTTTATTAAGTTGAATTAGAAAGAAGACTTCAATATCTACAACTTTATTCTATATACTTATTCCCAAATTTGAACGTTTTCAGCTCGAAAAATGTGTTCCAATCTGACCCATTTTGCTGCCTGCCAGGCTGGGCCGGTCGACCCGGACGGTCGACCGGGACAAGCGGCCAGTCGACCGGCCGGTCGACCGGACGTGCACAAAACCGTGCACGTCGGCTGTTTCTGTAGACAGTCGACCGTGCGGTCGACCGACTGTGACCAGATTGGTCTCTGTTTGTTTGGGTCGACCGCCAGGTCGACCGGCAGCTGTCAACGGTCATATTTTTGACCGTTTGACGGTCGACCGGGCGGTCGACCGCCAGGCCTGTCAGGCTGACACGTCAGCCTAACGGCTAGTTTTGAATTTGGCCTATATAAACCCCATTGTTTGGAGTTTCTACTTAAGATTTTGAGGCCAAAATTTCCTGACTATTTCTAGTGTTTAAAAGAGTTTTCAAAAGAGTTTTAAGTGCAAAAAGATTCATCTTTATTGTTTTAAGTGTTTTGTTATTTTCAAAGAAAAATAGGAGTTTGGGAATAGATTTCTTGTTCTTCATTTCTATATCAATTTGCTATTTTCCCAAGAGTTTCTTTGATCAAAACACTTAATTTTTCCACACTTGAGCTATATCTTCTATCCTAAACTATTAGGATCTTTGTTTTGTGGAAAAAGAAAGAAAGAGAGAGTTTTGAGGTTGTTGTTGTAACCTCTAAGTTGTACACCCTTATTCTTGTTGTATCCCTCTTCGGTAGAGGTGATCGGGTGATTGGTTTGTATCCCTCAAGTGTGAGGTGATTGAGATTGGTTGTGAGCCTCTTCGGTAGAGGTGTTGTTGTTGGTTGTTGTATTGCCTCGGTGGCATTGTAAGGTTGAGAGAGGAGTTTGGTACTCCTATAGTGGATTGGGAAATCCTACACGGTGGTGTAGGCGGGGATGTAGAGTTGGGTACTCGAACCTCGAAACAAATCTTTGTGTTAGCGTTTGATCCAATTTCTCTCAACTCTATTCTCTTTACTTTTGTGCAAGCATTATTCTTTCATAGCATATTATATACATTGCTTGTGTTGCCATTGCATAATTCATATTGCTATATCCTTGATTGCTTGGCTTGATTGTGTGTTAATTAGTCTCTAATTTTGCATAATTTTCATCACATTCTCATATTTATTTGATAAAAAATTCTGCTAATAATACCTTGCTTGCTTGACTCTAGGTCCATGGTGTGCAAAGGAAGAAGAAGACCAAAATCACCATTTAATTGGTGATTAAAAGCCTACCAACTAGTCATTGACTTTAGAGTGAAGATCTGGTCAGTAAAGGGGGTCAAATCGCAAATCCCGGAACCCAGACGACCAGAGGACAGTATGGGCGACACGCTACCCAAAAATGGGCGCGCGCCGCCCTGACTTTGCCGCGGAATCGCGGCATTTGCCGCGATTCCGCGGCAAAGTTGGCGCGCGCGCGCCCAGTTTTTGGGCCACGTGCAGTGCACGTGGCCCCCTTTCTCCTGGAGTCTATAAATAGCCCCCCTGGGGTCCCGAATGCAAGCAGATTGGAGTTTAGGCAAAAGTTGTAGTCTTGTCTTTAGTTTGTTGTTGTTGTTGTAGTTCTTCTTCTAGTTTTAGGTCTTAGCCATTAAAGAGAAAGAGAGAGAGTGTGTAAAGTGTTGTATTTGAAGGGTGATAAGATAATACAAGTACTACTTCTCTTCCTTCTTTCATTTACTTGTCTTTGCATTTACTTTTATTTCCTTGTTGTAGTGTAACTTCTTCTTTCTTCTTTACTTCTTTTACTTTGTTATAGTGTAACTCCCCCTTTCCCTTTTACCCCTTTTACTTTGTTGCTTCTTTATTGATGGCTAACTAACTTTTTCATAGCATGGCTAACTAACTACTAACCCACTAATTTCTAACACTTGTTTGATAACCCGTATGAGTCAATAGTGCCAAACAAAGCCTTGTGCAAATGAGAGCTATGGCATCTTAAGACGAGGGTTCTAATTCTAATTTATCTACAAGTATCTATTTTCTTATATTTCATACTTAATTCGTTTTGATGATCTATGAGTTGTGTTTTACTTGTTAGACTCTTTTCCTTTTAAACTTTGCCGATACCAATAGTGCACTCGAGTCTTCCCTTATTCTCGCCTTCTAACGGATCTTGATATGGGAATGTCCGAGTTTTGCCGTGTAAGGCTAAGTTATAGGATGAACTCTCACTCGATTTTCACGTGATTAGTTCAATGCACAAGTGTCTTGTTTGCCTATGATCCATCGTGAGGCTATCTTCAAAAAGTTAGAAATTAGTGGGAGCACTTAGTAGAAAGTTAGCCATGCATTTTTACAACTAAGAAAAAAAAATCACTTTTACAAACCAACAAAACGCTTTCCAACAATTTCTAAAAATACTTGTTTTCACTTTTCAAATTCTTTATTTGGAAACAAGAACTTTCTTTCTTCTTGAACTTTGAAAGCCGCATCAAGCTTCTATCGCTCTCCCTCCTTGTGGATACGACCCGTATAGCCACTCGCTACTACGGAAGAATCGCAAAAGCAGTAATATCAGCCCACACTTCCTTCTCTTATTTAATACTTGCTTTTTACGCGATCATGTGTGCACATTGCTTGGATTGCTTGTGTGTGTGTGCCTAACTTATACTCATCCAACAAGAGCTTCACATAGCGCCTCAACCCATTTCAAGGGGAATCAAGAGGAGTTAGTCCAGAGCCTCGCAAGGAGAATTCAGCTACACTTGTTGTATTGTATTAGTTTGTGCAACATTTGTATTAGCTTCCGCATTTAGCTCATATAGTTCGCATTGTTTCTTAGATTAGCATTTACACCTATTCACCCCCCCTCTAGGTGTACTTTCAGATATATACTAGCATGGCAAACATGAGAAGACAAATCATTTTTCAAAGAGGTATTTTTCTTTGAAACCAAATCCAATTCCTTTGAAATAGAAATAATTTTATTTTTTAAAGTTTCATTCTCTTTTAAAATAAAATCAAGTTTTGAAGTCAAAGCCTCATTTTCTTCAAAACAATGTCACAATTATTTTTACCTTTTAAGATTTTGTTTGCATTTAAGGCAAGATCAAGTTGGGATTTCAATGAGTTCATTTCATTTGAAATCTCATCCCTTTCTTGCAAAGCCATGTTAAGTTTTGAAGACAAATCCTTATTTTCTTCTTTCATTTTAAAAGTTTTCTTTTTCAAGAGTTGGTATTTTGTAATAGGTTTTCACAAACAAGAGATAGTTCTTCATTAAGGCATCAGCATCAACATAATCATCACCGGAAGAACTAGCACTATCATCTAGATGGGTGCCCGAGTTTACCTCAAGGGAGTCATTCCCTTGGACCATGTAGCAATGTTGGTCGGACTCATCTCCACTAGATTTCTTCTCCACAATGTTTGACGTTTGAAGCTTTGGAGAGGTCAAAGTGTTCCACACTGCAAAAGCGGAATCACAATGAGAAACTATAGAAAGATATTCTTATTTAGAGTGCTCCTAAGTTCCTCAAGGGCTTGTGCATTGGCCTTTATATGCTTGCTATTATCAAGATAAGATTTCTTGGTAGCGGCAAGGTAAACATGCATTCCTAGGATTTTTAGGTACATACTCATCTTAAACTTCCACATATCGATATTAGGAACATCAAACATGGGAGGGGCAAGGTAATCCATGAGTGTGTAAACAAGTATGTGTGCAAATGCAAATACTAGATTAGCAACCAAGATCTCACTCCTAGGTGGTTAAACCTAATATATCAGGAGCGTAGGCTCTGACACTAATTGAAAGTACACCTAGAGAGGGGTGAATAGGTGTAAGGCTAATATAATGACTAATGATGCGGAATTAAAAATAAATTGCAACACACTTAGTGTAACCAAAGAGTGTAGCCGAATTCCGGTGAAGGGCTCTGGACTATCTCCTCTAAATTTCTCTAAATAAGAGTTGAGGTGCTATGTAAAGCTCTCTTGGTTGAACACAAGTATGGCACACAATCAAACTCAAGCATATATATGATATGAACAATATGATGCAATGCTCAATGAGAGAGAGAGAGAGAGAGAGTTAAGAGATAGTGGATCAATCGCAAACAACAAGATATGTTTCAAGGTTCAAGCCACTGCTCTACGTCCCCGCCTTCACACAGCAAGATTTTCACTATATCGTCCACACAGGACTCCCACATAGGGAACCTCTACTGAGGATTTGGGTAATACAATTTAGGAGTACACAACTCCTCTCTCCAACAAACACAACCTCTTCACAAGAGGCAAGGCACAACAACAATCACCTCTACACTTAGAGGGATAGGCACTTAGCCAAACAACAAGCACCTCTCACTAGAGGGATAAGGCTCAAAGCCAAACAACAATGATCACCTCTACACTTAGAGGGATACAAACACAACCTCCACAATCACCTCTCAATAGAGGGATATCAACACAACCTCCACAATCACCTCTCACTAGAGGGATATCACAAAGTAAAGAAGGTTACAACACTTGGTGGTCTCCACAACCAAACCAATTTTCCTCACAAAACAAGATCCTAAATAGATAGGATAGATATGATAGATCAAGTGTGAGAAAATAAAGAGTTTTAAAAATAATTCACAAAGAAAAACTCTTGGAAAAACTTCTAAAATAGCTATAGAAATGAAGATCAAAAACCAATTCCCAAAGACTCTATTTTTCTTTGAATTTTTCAACCCTTTAAAAACAAAATAAAGATAGATCTTTTCAACCCAAAAACTCTTTTAAAACTTTACTGTAAAACACTTGTAAAGATGAAAAAATTTCTCTTCTAAAATCTTAGCTAAAACAGCTCTAGAGGATGGGTATTTATACCCTCCAAAAATTCTGCCCGTTGGCAGCCAGGAAAGGTCAGAAATGACCTTCCAATTGACCGCCCGATCGACGGCAACGGTCATTTTTATGACCGTTGAGCCACCGGTCAACCGCCCGGTCGACCGGGGCTGGAAACAGAGAGCAGCAGCTCTCTGCCGGTCGATCGCCCGGTCGACCGGGGCCATTTCTAGAGAGCAGAACTCTCTGGCGGTCGACCGGCCCGGTCGACCGGCCCTCCAGCCCACTGGCTTGTGCATGTCTGTGCACGTCGGTCGACCGGACCGCTCGACCGATGCCTGCCTCGGTCGACCGTCCGGTCGACCGGCAAACAGCCAGGTCTAAACTTTAAGGGATTAAAAACTTGTCTTTTTGCCTTCTAAAAAATCCCATAAAATACACATAAATTTCACAAAAATAAGTTCTTTTATGATATTTGAAATACAAATATGTGTGACTAAAATTCAACACATATTACAAACTATTTGAACCATTTTCGTGATATTGAAATTTGGCTTAAACAAAAATTGGTATTTTTCAAACTTTAGATTTTTGAAATGGAAAACTGTTTTATCCAAAACTCATGTAAATATAAAAACATGATATTGAAGCAACTTTGAAGCATATTTATATGGATAGGATCCAATATACATATACATATACATATATATATATATATATATATATATATATATATATATAATATATATATATATATATATATATATATATATATGTTTTTGTCATGAAATCCAAAATCGGTTAAATCGAAAAAACTAAAACCAATAAACTTAAAACTTGTGTGTGTATGTGAACTTGAGCATATCAACACTATCTAATTTTTACACAAGATCTAAATAATAAAACTAAACACAAACGAAGTCTTCTTGTAAAACTCCTTCTCCAAGTTGACTTGATCTAAACGCAATCCAGCGAGCTTGACTCCAAACGAGTACTATATGCGATCTTAACGCTCGAGCTCTTGAATCAACATGTGAAAGCTTCAAAACTTCTTTGTTGAAGTTAATCACCCACCAATATCTTGATCAAATATCTAGACTAAATATCACAAGATTATTAGTAAACTATAACTACATGAGTTAATCATCATCAAAATTAGAGTGAAGGGCCTCTAGGCCAACAATATTCTTATAAAATTAGAAACTAGCCAAAAAAAAAGAATGTCAATTCTAGTCAAGTTGGATTTAGTCAAGCTCCTGGTTCTAGATTTCATGGTAATTTTAATATGCGGGAAGTATTGGCTGGATGCGGAAAAGAGAAGTCAAAATAAAACAATTGACGATCTCATCGAAGATTCTCCAGAAGACTCCCAGAAAATGAATGAAAACATGTATTTTTTTTATTTATGATTGATAAAATATATAAAGAATGAAGAGTTGTACTTTTTTTATGTATTAATGATAAATTTGAAAAAAAAATTGAATTATACTTCAATTGTATTTTTATCAATTATCCATTTTTTTGGATCATTAATAAAAATATATATTTTATTTCACGCCTTGTAATATTCTTTGCTAATTTTATCGTAACTTGAATAAGTAATTTGAGAATTTTTTAGATTTTTTTTAATTTTTAAAGTTTTTTTAGTTTTTTAAGTTTTAAAGTTTTTTATTTTTTTTAAATGTCGGACCGGCCCAGATCTGGCCGGGGCCGGGGCACCTAGGCCTTGGGCCATGCCGGGTTCCATATTTGGAGCCGGGCCGAGCCGTGCCACCCGCCTGTTGGCCGAGCGGGCCAAGCCGGGCACAGCCCGGCCCCTGGCCCGCCGTGTCCTAGCCGAGTTTGGCCCAGCACGACCCAATTGCCATCCCTAAATATAATATCAGAGCAACTCAAAGTTTAATTAAACATATTTAACAAAAAATGTCGTTGCGTAAAAGTTTGGCTCATAAAAAAAAGAAGCGCTCGACCTACTGAGACAGAATATAAATATCTCAATTATTATCATAATTTTGAAATTTTGGTGTAGTAGAAGGAATTTTTATCGAAAACTTTTACTCAGGAGAGTCCGAAAGAAATAAAAATCACGCAATCAACCCACTGTATTTAGGAGCATGATTGGAAATGAGACAATTGATATACTGCTAAAATGGATAAGCTAGAAGTGTTTTCACTATATATAAATCTATTTCTTTCTCTCTTTATCATTCTTCCTCTTTCTTTTTCTCGTTTAAAAACCTATAAGAAAATGTTTAAAAAGAGTGTTGTTCTGCTATGAAAAGTAGTTTCCATTTTCTTTTTGCATACGAAAAGTTAGAAAAATAACAGAAAAGATGAAAGGAGACTTTAAATCATATAATATAACCAAGGAAACTTTTCTCACTTTTAAAAATGGCTTTCTCAAATTCAAGGAAATTACGTGAAAATTGAAGTGCAAGTGTAGGAAAATAATTGTTGTATTTCAAGTATACCGATATTTGCAATCTTGCAATACTTTAATATCAAATACATAATATGTGAGGTCGAATTCTTGTTTAAGTGGACTCCACATGTCATTGTCACATTAGTACAAAGTAGATATTGTAATAGTATAATTAGCATTGCTTAAATTTGCAACCTCTCTTCCTCTCCTTGGAACGTTGCCAAGTGCTTGCCTGATGGGCTTTGAGAACAAATGGGCTTCCTCCCCCACATAATCCCAATGGCATTTCCGTAATCCCAACATCCCATTCTCCTAGCGGTGCGAAACGGGCTAGGTCAACCTGCCAACCTGCAGGACTCGGCCTGGGTGGGGCCTAGACCTGGCTCGGGTCTGCTCCTTTCTACGCGACGTGACCAGGTGGGCAGATCGCGACCGACGACATAGGCGGGTTATGCCACACCGGGCCTGTTCCGCATCAGGAAATTGAGGTCGTAGTCTTGGGCATGTATGATACCTACCTAAAGCATGAACAATTTCTCCTTCTATCAGCTTCAATAACATAGGATCCCAATTGACATGTGTAGTAGGCGTAGTATGAGATGTGTCTACTGCATGTGGCAATTAGTGTTTGCTGACATAATAAATAATAACAAATTGTTCGTGACGTACTGTAAATTGACTATGCTTACCTGATACATACATGATATTATAGACATCTCACTGTACACATGACTCTACTATAGACTGTCCTCATTTTTGTTTATTTATATCATCATGTTATAGTGTTTTTGTGATTTGACTTCTGTTATTATTATATTGTACTATATCACTTCATTCATTTTAAACACTCACTGAGAGTTTCTTGACTCTACTAGATTTGTATGTCCAGGTCTACGTATATTCTATCTGTGTTGATTAGATTTTTGAAGAGGATCACTGGTATTGCGGGAGCCCGTCATTCTTTTTGCTCGATCATCCATTATTGGCTTCTTATCATGCTTTCTCTTATTCTGTCGATTTTATTGATTCTCTATATATTGGATTCCATATTGTTCTATTTGATTTATTCATAAAATAATATTATCATGTGCAGAAATTTATATGTCATATTGCAATGGTTATTATGTCATCTTAGCTGATTGATATATCTTACTCAGGTTACTTTAGGCTTAGCGTGTATACGTGGGGTATTTTTCTCGCTTATATACGTCGTCGACTCTCATCGCATCAATGTTTCACGTATTTCGGGAAGAGGGCGTGTGGTGCCCCGCTCCCGCGGATACGGGGACGCCACTGCGACGTACATACGCAGGGCGATGATACCATCATGTATGTACGCTAAGCATCAATACAACACAATACAAGGATCAGAGTGCGAAAATATGTGGTGTTATACATTCCAACACAAAATAGTACAAGTACTCAGTCATCACAGATTGTGACATAATACTACATAAATATTACATCACCAGGTAGTACAAAAGTAGACTGTACAGGGTACAAAAGATAAGGACTCACGAGCTGGAAGAGAGAATCTCGCGAGCGGGGAAGACGGGATGAAACTACGGCTGATCCGCCTGCTCCTCGAAGAAAGGCTGGTCCTCAGCTGATGGATCCACCTCAGTCCAAGCTGCTAAATCTGGACATGCAAATTCAGGGTTGTTAATGGGCAACCCAGCGAGTGCAAGAAGAACCCAAATGGTAAGTTTAAATAAAAACAAGTGCATTAGGTCAAGTATAATGTACCCAAATCAGCAAGCATGGAATAACCACAATAAATAGTGAAATATAAAAATGACATTAGAATTTATGTGGCATAAAATAAAAGCAAGTGTAGCAGTTCAAATGTCATGTAATTAAATCAGCAAGCATGGAATAATAACAATAAATGGTAAATATGGAGATGACAATAAAATTTATGAAGTTAGTTATCAAGTTATTATTAAGACTCGCTCAATTTGTGTGTTTCGGTATATAGCCCGTACCATATACTTCCGCATACAAGTCAAGCGAGGTTGGTTATTGGAAATTGATGGGGAACGACGAACTATATTTAGAATGGGTCCTGTGCATGCCCGGGATAATGATCCAGGAGTATCCGGTACTGAGCCGGAACGTACCGCTAGGTACCGGGACTTACTATATGCCCGAAGGTCTTAGTATACGCCCGAAAAGGAATAGAGTGTCACCGTTCCTCACAGGGATATACCCAGGAAAATTATAGCACACCCGGCAGGCAGGCAAGAGGGTAGGGGTGCCAGTACACCCCTCGAAAGCGCCTGGTGACCTCCAGGTCGAATCCAACAGGAATTAGTTGTACAACATATGTATGGCCACCATAAACACAGGAGTTATATCGATACCCATGAATTTCTCCCGTCCCAGTGTAAGTTGTTTAAATGTAACAGAGTCTCAAATAATAATGTTCACAGGGTATTCACAAAAGTCCAATATTCATGGTTATCCTATTACGGGGGTCAACAGGAGTATAATATCAGGAGTAAAGTCAGGAGCCTCCCTATTTTAGGGGTTCAAGTATACAGGAGTTCAGGAGTACAGGAGTTCAGGAGTACCAAATGTCTGGTAATAATATAATAATCAGGCCAAGTGTAACGCCCCGATCCCGCAGGTACGGGGACGTTACATAGTGGTATCAGAGCCTAGGTTCACACCTGGTGTGGGTAACCACCTGGGTCAATCCTCGGGCTCTTACCAATAGTACAATCAGGTTCAGATTAACTGGTCTGTATCTGAATTTGGGATTCCAGCAACGAGTACAAGAATACCATGACCTTGACAATTCATTCCTTGACTCGTTTGTATTCTTTCCTTTCTTCCAGTTGTCAACCAGAACATCGATTTTCTTCTCGCTTCCCTTGCATCGTCTTGCTTCCCATCCGTTAGGATTAGTTCACTACCATACTTCTCCATCCCGAGTTCCTTATAGATAGCAGAGTGCGCAGCGGAAGTGTCGTGGACCCGTAACATTTCGGCTTTGGGGTTAAAAATATTGGTCTCACACCTGATTGAAAATTGCGAGGACGCAATTTTTTGTAAGGTGGGGAGAAATGTAACCCCCTGCTTCCCGGTGTACGTATCACCGTATCAGTATGCGATACGACGTACAAAATTGATTTGACCTCCGTAGTAGTCCGATTGAGCCGATTTCAGTTTTAAAAATTATTTTCTAATATTTTAGATTTTTCAGGATTTTCTGGAATTTTTCTGGATTATTTTGGAAAATCTCCGTAGTCGGTGTCGACCGATACCGATAATCGGCTTTTCGATTTTATTGCACAAATGGAGTTGTATTTTGAGAATCCGCTTTCACCATGTGTCTTAGAATCACATGAGCTACGTTTGGGTATTTTTGGAGATTTTCTGAATTTATTGAAAATCCGGCCAAACCGGTGTCGCCTGGTACCGGCGACAGCTTCCGAGATTTTTAATTTGCAAACCGGATTGAATTTCTTCAAACCGTCTTCATATTCCGTCTCAGGGTAATATTCTCTATTTTCTGTAATTTTTGGGCACCGTTCGGAGCTGGTCGAATATCGGGTCCATTTAATAATAATAAAATATTAATTTTTAATCTTCTTTTCTTTTCTTTTCTTTTCTTTTCTTTCTTTCTTCCTTCTTCCAGCGAATTCCCCCACCGCCTCTCTCCACCGACTCTTCCCCCTCCTTTATAAAATTTCCTCCTCTCTCTCTCTCCTCTATTCTCCCTCTCTCTCTCCAAACCCTCTCTCTCTTTCTCTACTCTCTCTCTCTCTCTCTCTCTCTTCTCATTTCTCTCTCCCTCTCTCCATATTTCTCCCTCTCTCTCTCTGCAGACCGCCAGCAGGGGAGGCCGGCGGCACGCCGGAGGCCGGCCAGGCCGGCGGTGCTGGTGGGGGGCATCAGCCCCACCCACTTCTCTCTCTCCCTTACTCTCGCGTGGGGAAATCCGGCGCCGGAGCGGCGCCGGCGCCGGCGGGGCAGTCGCGCCGGCGGGCGGCCGCGCCGGCCGGGCGGCCGGGCGGCGGCCGGCGAGGGCGGCAGCAGCAGCACCCGGCTGCTGCTGCTGTTGCTCTGTTGGGTGAAAACCCAATGGGTTCGGGTTTGGGTTTAACTCAAACCCGACCCATTTGCAATTCAACCCGGCCCAATAAAGGTAATTTGCAGAAAAACCCCTGTGCTTATTTCTTATTTGCATATCAATAATTTTATTACATATTTAACCCATTTTATTTCTTTTCGTATTCGGGCGATATCGGGAACATCCGGACTCCGATTTGGACGATTCTGGATTCGTTGCGATCGTGGGAAAGAGAGCTACCTTCCCATGACTAGTTGTGAGTGTATTTATTTTATAAATTGTCTTTTTAGTATATTAATTGATCTTGGTTGATACCGGTTAAATAAACTGTAGACAATATTAAAACATTGTCATCATCACTGTACTTAGAATATGCCTGATACCTAATAGACGTAAAGTGTGACACTGGATGCCTATTAGGTCCTATTCATGTACAACTGCAATCCGGGCCACTATTTCACCATAGTCTTGGACACTATTATTTCATGTATTATATCACAGTTAGATAACGATCGTCACATGTATATTGATCCACGTTACCCGATGACACTACATTGTCACTAGATAGGAATTGATCCACGGTACTCGATGACACTACACTGTCAATAGACATGAATGCTGGACACCGTTAATTCATGCACTGGTATCATCATAACACGGACACTGTAATTCACTGGACACGGTATTACATTATACACTGACCACTGGTATGACATGTACTATCATAGAGATATTATACGGAGTATCGCTACACATATATGTTCCACTGGTACACGGATATACGCATTTCATATTATTGTTCTCATCATTACATGGATGCTCGGTACACAGTTATGTCATGTTTACATATCACTGTTATACATGCATGCATGGTTACTATATGCTTGTCATGTGGATCACCGTTCATATTGCATGTCATACTCATGTATTCTTGTCATATGGATCCCCGTGCATATTACATGTATTATTGTTCCATGGTACCGTATTCATGTTATATGATTGTTTCCTATTACTGATATGGATATTCCTGTTACTGGACATGAGAGCTGTTGATATGCGATATGTGAAATCCCACATCGATTGTTCCCGTTTTCCGTTATATTGTTCCTGATATATTGTTCTCGTTTCCCGTTATATTGTTCTATGCTATCAACAGAGCTCAGGTCCAGTTATCATGTTACCCGTATCATGTACTGTATTTGTTCTTGTTACACTGTATACTTGACATATCAGATAATAATGATAACTTGGGTATGGGGGAGACTTGACGGTTGATTAGATCATATCGGGTGGATGTCTGGATCCATTGTTTGTCCCACTGCAGGGGACGGGGTAGTGCTGGCTACCGTCTGTTACTCATGAGCATCCCGTTATTGTTTTAGCTCATTGAGATTCCCGTTACATGTTACAGCTCTAGCGGGCTGGCCCTGGTCTCAGCAGCCAGGGGTCTGTTTAAGGCCGTTGTCCCGGGTATGCACGGGATACACCCACCCGATAAGAACTCCTCGACCATGGGTTTCCAATTAACATAATAAAACAGTATACACAATAGTGACGTCGGAACACTTGTTATTCGGTTACTCTCTCGTTTGGATAATGGTACCCGTAGGCCATGTCCGGATGGGTTCGACTGGAGTGCGGGCTCCAGTATGAACTGTCAGTGGTATGGGACACTGGAAGAGAGTAATTAAAATAGCAGGCGGTACTGATTGCTACTATTGTATAAATGACATGACATGCCTGGTACATATATGCTATCTTGTTATTGTTCATGCTACTTTATCCGATATCATGTTACCTGTATACTTGTTACTTTACCTGGCATATGTTATACTTTATGTGGTGGCATACGACGCATGTTCTGCATTGCATGGCATACGACGCGTGTTCTGCATTGCATATATTATGCTTTCTGTATAGCAGACATCATTACTGTATATACACCACACCGTATAGTGATTACATTGCATAGGCCTATCTGCCTGTACACGTCTATCACGTCGCCACTCGCATGTTCATTTTTATCACGTCACCATTTATTCGATCAACTGGACACGACTATAGACATGACCCGATGATATTGATATACCGGTTTAGGGATGGTATTAAAAGATGACATGGTTATATATTTCTTCTGCTTACATGTTTATATATCTCTACTGCTTATTATATTTTTATTATATGATATCACCAGTACAACATTATGTATTCTATATTATTATAGTGCTTGTATTACTATTATATATATATTTACTGCCTCCTTCATTTTACCACTCACTAGGTCGCTTTCTGACGACCCTGCGTTTGCGTGCCCAGTTGGAGATTCGAGTTACCGTATTATCAGATAGCGCCTTGGAGTCACCTAGGAGATTCCTCATCGGCCCCATTCATAGGTATCCTTGTAATTTATTGTTGTTATCGTATTTATCACTGTTCTTCTTATCTGTTATGATCACTCACCCCTTTTCTGCAGGTATTCTTGTACTTATTTCATGCTGGAACTCATGTATATATGGAGGTTCTGTCCTGTACTGAGGCTTAGCGTACGTACGTGAGGGTTTTTCGCCCTGCGTATGTACGACGCCATAACGTCCCCGTACCTGCGGGATCGGGGCGTTACACCAAGTCCCCGTAAAAGTGATAGTCATGAATATGCCATATAATACAGATATCATGAGTGGTAGTGTCCGGTCAAGGGTCACGATGTCGAGTCAATGTACTTGTACCACATGAAAGCATGTCAAGTAAGGGTTAGCATGTGTCATATACCGGGGGTCAGGATCAGGTAATAAGTATGACATATATCAAGTACCGGTGTCTAATATCAAGTGCCGTGAATCAGGTATCAAATATAACATATCAAGTGCCGGTGTCAGATATCAAGTGTCGTGGATCAGGTATCAAATATAATATATCAAGTGCCGTTGTCAGATATCACGCATCAAGTATAACATGTCAAGTGTCGGTAAATACCGAGTGCGGTGTAAATACCGGGTGTCAGTGTCCTAAATCATATATCAAGTACAACATGTCAAGTGTCAGGTAAATACCGAGTACAATACCATCTATAAGCTTGTATAGCAAGAAATCATGTACTAAATATTACATTAGCAAGTGTTAGGCATGTTACGGTAGTAATAAGATGTCCACATATCAATATCATGCTATAAATCAAGTGTAGTTATTTTTAAGTTTAATACAAGACACTCGCCTGAAACCGGGATGAAATACCGGTTAATATCCGAGAAATCTGTGAACCCGTGCGAGCAACCCACTAGCCCATAAATATATACTAAATATATAACTATAAATATTTATATAATTGTTAGAGAGAGAATGAGAGAGGAGAGAGAGATGAGAGAGAGAGAGAGTTGAAGGAAGGAGAGAGAGAGAGAGAATAAGGTATTTTTAGAAAAGGAATAGGAATTAAAAGGGGAGGGGTATGGTTGTAAATATGGGAAAGTAATTTGGGAATGAGGGGATGGGTATTTTAGGGATGTTGAAATGTGGGTTTATTTATGGAAGACGGGGAAAAGAAAGAAGAAGAAAGAAGGAAAAATGGAGGGAGGGGGAATGGCCGGCGGCCAGCCCGCCGCCGGCGGCCTGGGGCGGCGGCGGCGCCGCCGGAGGTGGGGGCAGCGCGGCTGTCCCTGGAGGGAGGTTGGGGGTGGTTTGGTTGTTGGTTGTTGTTGTTTTGGTGAAGTTGATGGTGGTGGTAGTTGGTGGTGGTGGTGGTTATGGTGGTTGTGGTGGTTGTTGGAGGTTGTGGGGAGTTAGAGGAGGAGGAGGAGGTGATGATGGGGTGGTGGAAGTGGTGAATTTGATGGAGGTGGTGGTGAATTTTGGAGGAGGAAGGGAGGTGGTGGTGATGGGTTATGTTGAAATTGAAGGTGGTGGGTGGTTGGTGGAGGTTGAAGGGGTGGTGGAGTGGAGAGGGGGCGTGGGGGAGTGGACAGCCAGCCTAGGGGCGGCCGGCGGCGATGGTGGTGATGGTATAGGCGGCGGTGGAGAGGAAGGAGTTGGTTTTGTTGAAGTTTGAAATGAAATTGGAAATGAAAAAGAGAATGAAAGAGAAGGGTTTTTAATGGAGAGAAGAAGAAAAAGGAAATGATGAAATTGTGGGGGGGAGAGGCTGCAGGCGGCGGGCGGCTGTGCAGGGGAGCAGGCGGCGGGAGCAGGGCAGCTGTGGCAGGGGATGGGGACAGTCAAAGGGGAAGAAAAGAAAAGAAAAAAAAAGAAAGAAAATAAAGAAAAAGGAAAAATAAGGAAAAAGAAAAGAAGATAGTAAAAAATTATTATTAAATAATTAATTTATTAAAATATCTGGGAGTATAAATAGGGGAGTAGAGAAGGAAAAAACAAGAAAAGAAATTGTCGGTAAATAATATTATTATTTTAATAGGACGAAAATTCGACTGTTTCAGAAACGTTCCGAAAAATTCTCAAAATAGAAAATATTATTTAAGATCCTCGGTGAAATCGGATTGGAGAAATTTAATGTATTTTTCAAATTAAAAATCTTGAAATATTCCGGCGATACCGGCCGACACCAGAATCGGTGAAATTTTGATAAATTTAGAAAAATCTCAAAAAATGTTTTTAGATAGAAAATAAAATTATAAGAAGTAACATGAAAGCCGTTTCTAAAAATTCAATTCCGTTTGAAAACTAAAAATCTGGGAATCAGTCAGCGATGCCAACCAACACCGGTTTTGGAGATTTTGCAGAAAAATTCTGAAAATTCTAGAAAATCATGAAAAATCTAAAATATTAGAAAACAATGTCTAAAACTGAAATCGATCAAATCGGACTACCAGAAAGGTCAAATCAGGCTGCAGGCTAGTATCGGGTCCCGGTCCGGGTCAGGGTTGACTCTAGGTCTGAGAATCCAGATTCGATACACGATAACATAAGCAATCACAACTCAAAAGCAAATACTGGAAGAAACTTGAACAATACGGTCGAAAAAAATTTGAGACACGTATCTGGGTACGTATCCCAGGAAAGGGGGTGCTACAATCTACCCACCTAACAAAAATTTCGTCCTCGAAATTTCCATAAGGAAGGAGATGAACATGGAAATAAAGAATTGATAAGACAAGAGATGAAGTTCGTGAGGAAATTACCACTCAAGGCTCGAATAGATGCGGGTAACGGTCACGATTGACGTCTTCCCGCTCCCAAGTTGCTTCTCCCGGAATATGCCTGTTCCATGAAACTAGCACCAACAGGATGGTCCGATTCTTCAGGGTCTTGACACTTCTGTCCACTATAGCCATTGGTTGCTCAGTATATGACAAATCAGGCTGCAACTCCAACTCTGAAAAATCCAATATATGGCTCTCGTCCCTGATATATCTTCTCAGTTGTGACACATGGAACACATTGTGTACTCCTTCCAGTGATGGCGGCAGCGCCAATCTGTAGGCCACTTCTCCCACTCGCTCTAATATCTCAAACGGGCCTTTATACCTCGGACTCAGCTTCCCACGTGCACCAAATCTGATCACTCCCTTGGTCGGAGATATCTTCAGAAACACATGCTCTCCCACCTGAAACTCCAACGGTTTTCTATTAGACTCTGCCCAACTCTTCTGTCTGTCCTGTGCTGCACGAAGGTGCTCTTGGATGGTTCTGATCTTGTCCACTGCCTGTACTATCACATCTGGTCCCAAATGTCTTCTCTCACCAACTTCATCCCAACATAATGGTGATCTGCATCTCCTGCCTATAGGGCTTCAAACGGAGCCATCTTGATCTCGCCTGATAGCTGTTATTGTAGGAAAACTCTGCCAAATGTAGATGGTCTTCCCATGATCCCTTGAAGTCTATCATACAAGCCATCAACATGTCTTCTAGGATCTGAATGGTCTGTTCAGACTGCCCGTCTGTCTCTGGATGATAAGATGTGCTAAATTTCAGACGGGTCCCAGACTCTCTTGAAGGCTCTCCCAGAAGCGAGATTTGAACCTCGTGTCTCTGTCCGACACGATACTAACCGAAACTCCATGCAACCGAACTATCTCTATCATGTACTTGTCTGTCAGAAGCTCCGTAAATTGTCCCACTTTAAAGGGTATGAAATGTGCTGACTTAGTGAGACGGTCAACAACTATCCATACTGCATTGTTCCCCTTTGGACTGCGGGGTAGAGCGGTGACAAAATCCATAGTAACATGCTCCCACTTCCATTCTGGTATTGGCAAAAGTTGTAGTAATCCAGCTGGTCTCTGGTGTTCAGCCTTTACTTGCTGACACACTAGACACTTCGCCACATATTGTGCGATCTCTCTCTTCATCTCATTCCACCAGAAATGTTGCTTCAGATCCTGATACATCTTATTCCTCTAGGGTGTATAGAATAAGATGAGCTGTGGGCCTCAGCTAAGATCTTCTGTCTAATCTCCCCCTGCGAAACACAAATTCTTCCCTGAAATAGAGTGCACCATCAGTATGTATGCAAACATTTGATCTCAGCCCCGATTCCACTTGCTCTCTGAATTTCAGCAATCTGGGATCTTCTCTCTGTGCTTCTCTGATCTCCTCCATCAATGTCGGCTGGATCTAAAATGCCATCAACTGCACGGATCCACTGGACCTCCGAATCACCATCAAGTCTAGCCGCTTCATCTCCTTGAGTAACTCCTCTTGCTGAGTGATCAACACTACCATGTTAGCTTCAGGTCTCCTACTCAAGGTATCAGGCACAATATTAACCTTATCAGGATGGTATTGCAGATTTATATCATAATCTTCTATCAACTCAAGTCATCGCCTCTGCCTCATATTCAACTCCTTCTAAGTGAAAATGTACTTCAAGGTCTTGTGATCGGTGTAAATCAACAGTAGGTCACCTAGCAGGTAATGCCTCCATATCTTCAACGCAAAGATCACAGCTGCCAGCTCTAGATCATGCGTTGGGTAGTTCTTCTCATGTGGCTTTAATTGCCTGGATGCATAAGCTACCACATGTCTATGCTGCATCAATACACATCTAAGCCTTCCCTGATGCATCACTGTATACCACCATTCCTCCTGTCCCTGAGGGTGTCTTCAAGATTGGAGCTGAAATCAACTTGTTCTTCAACTCCTCAAAAGCAGACACACACTCCTCAGTCCATATGTACTTCTCTCCCTTCCTGGTAATCTTGGTCAAAGGAGCTGCAATCTTAGAGAAGTCCTGCACAAACCTCCGATAATATCCAGCTAATCCGATGAAACTCCTGATCTCTGTTACGAACTTCGGAGTTAGCCATGAAATCACCTAGAGGGGGGGTGAATAGGTGATAATGCTAATATAGTGAACTAAATGCGGAATTTAAAAACTAATTGCAATTACACAAGATGCAAGCAACAATTGATGCACACAACCAAGCCAAGCATATAAGTATGAATGAACAATGTGAAATAATGCAAGGCACAAAGTAAAGAGAGAGAGATAGAGTAAGAGTCAAGGGATCAAGCGCAAACAACAAGATATGTTTCGAGGTTCGAGCACCCAGCTCTACATCCCCGCCTTCACCCAGAAGGATTTAAAGTCCACTAGCTTGTCCACAAAGGACTCCCACAAAGGGAACCTCCACCGAGGATTTGGGGCAATAACAATTACAAGGAGTACCCAACTCCTCTCCTTACAAACACAACATCCTCCTTGAGGCACAACTCCAAGCCAACAAACAATCACCTCACAACTTGAGGGATTAGCACAAAGCAACACAAGGATCACCTCACCACTTGAGGGATACAACCCAAAGGCACAAAGCCAAGCAAATATTGGGTTTACAACTTGGTGGTCTAACAAACAACCACAAACAATTTCTTTCTCCCACACAAAGATCCTATAGAATAAGAAAGTAGATGTAGCTCAAGTGTGGAGAAAACCAATGGAATGGAAATCAAAATCACAAAGAAATATCCTTGGGAAAAACTGAAATCAAGATATAGAAGTTGAATCAAAAACTCTTCCAAAAACCCTTTTCTTTGATTTCCAAACCCTAGCAAAAACACCAAATAGATTGTTCAATTTAAGTCCAAAAACTTCTTTTGATTGCTGTGAAAACACCAGAGAGTAAGGAAAAATTCGCACAATAAATCTTGGAGAAAACTGGCCATTAATGGGGTATTTATAGCCCCCAGAAAAATATAGCCGTTGGCAGCTGAAAATGCCAGAAATGGCCTACCGGTCGACCGGTCGGTCGACCGGCCAACGGTCACATTTGACCGTGGCAGCTACCGGTCGACCGGGCGGTCGACCGTCCCCAGAACCAGAGAGCAATGGCTCTCTGGCCGGTCGACCGTGACAAACAGAGAGCAACCAGCTCTCAGTCGGTCGACCGTGCGGTCGACCGGCTCATGGGGCAGCCAGCGTGCACGTATCCGTGCACGTCGGTCGACCGCTACAGTCGACCGGCTATATGGTCCGGTCGACCGACCTAGCCTGGCAGAGCTAGTTCAGGCACAGAAAAACATGTAATTTATTATCCAATAAATTCCTATAAAATCTCTAAAATTACACAAAAATAGTTTTATCATTTTACATTGAAATATAAACTTGTGTTAAAAATTTTAACACAAATTTCAAACATTATGAACCATTTTTGTGTTATAGAAATTTTTCCAAAAATCAAAAATCGTATATTCTAAAACTTTGATTTTTGAATAGAAAATACGTTTTGTCCAAAACTCTTCCAAATACAAAAACATGATATTTAAACACTTTGAAGCATGTTGCATATAGATAGAAATCCAATATACAAGAAACATATATATATCATAGTTTTTGACTTTAATTCCAAAAATAAGTTTTGTTAAAACACAAAACCTAAAACACATGAATAGGTATATCAAAGTAAGTTTGTCTAAGTAGTTGAAGCATGCATGTATATAGAACAAATCTAATATACATTAAACCATGTAAACTTGTTTTGATATAATATCTATTCATGCAAATCAAGATAGGTTAAACCAAAAACCGAAAACCAAAACATGAAACGTGTGTGTTGTGAACTTGAGCATATCATACTATTCTAATCTTTACAATTTGGATCTAAACTAAAAACTATGTACCGATGTCTTCTTGTAGAGCACCGTCTCAAGCCGACTCAATCCAAAACTTCGTGATCCACCGAGCTTGACTCCAATGAGTGCTATATATGATCTTGTCGCTCGGGCTCTTGAATCACCATGTGAAAGCTTCCAAATCATCTTGTTGAAGCTAATCACCTACTAATATCTTGATTAATGATCTGAAACTAAAATCACAAGATTATTAGTACACATAACTACATGAGTTAATCATCATCAAAACTAGAGTGGAAGGCCTTTGGGCCAACAATCTCCCCTTTTTGATGATGACAAAACTCATGGAGTTATATATGCATGGATTAAAGTTAAGCTTCAAAGAAGCTCCCCCTTAACTCATGCATAGGGATAAACAACAAATATATGCAATGAATACTAAACATGAAACATGCATAGATATGCATAAAATAATAAATGGCTCTAGATACCAATGAAAGATACCAATGAAATTTTCAAAAACAAATAAACATGCTCTAGATACCAATTAAACTAAACAAATAAACATGCTTAAAAATAAACATGTTCTTTAAATAATGCTTTGATACCAAATGAACATAATAAAAACATAAAGCATGCAAAATATGCATATATAAACTCAAATTCTTCTCTCCCTTTTTGTCAATCATCAACAAAGGGGTTAAAAACAAAACAAAACTAAAAACATGTTCTCCCCTTTTTATCTAAAATCAAATATGATACCAATTAAAAATGTGTTAATGAAGTGCATATTGATATCAATTAAAAGTGAAACTATACCAATTGAAAAATAAAAATCTTGATACCAATTGATAAGTAAACATATATCATATCAATTGTAAATAAACAATCTTGTTACCAATTGAAATTAAACATTACAAATATTGAATTTCTAAACATAAATCTTAATACCAATTGAAATTTTTATTCTTTTTAAGGCATAAGATACCAATTGAAATCATTATTTTCTATCATAAAGCAAGGGAGTGGAATACAAAATACCAATTGAAAGATGAAATACAAGATTTCTCCTCCTTTATGAAATACCAATTAAAACAATGCGTAGGCTCGAATTAAGATACCAATTGAAAGCTAAATCAATTGAAACAAAGTTGAAGCTTAAGTTGTTGGGTTATGCTAAGGCTTAAGTAAACAAAAACTATAATTTGTGATATTTTTAAACACAAATAAAACATATATATGTATGAAAGATTAGATACCAATTGAAATTGATACTCTTTGAAATGTAAGCATACATACATAAAAATATATGAGTATACAAAAAAAATGTCAATATTGATACCAATTGAAAGAATCCAATGATACCAATTGAAACAACAATAAGATCAAGTGTATATCTCATATCCCTATCCTCCCAATCATGTTCAAGATTAAAATGATTTTCACTATAAAGCATACATGAGCATGATCGCCCATCCAACCGCCCGTAGAAGGTAGGGGTTTTCAAAAATAGGATTGAAAATATAGTATGTTTGAAAATCTCTACCAAAATGAAGAATACGAACTAGTTAAAGGAAAAAATTTTAAACTAGTACGAAATCCTTCAAGAAAGGAATCAAACAAAATGTTTTTCATGAAACACATGTAAATCACATGATCACTAAACACTCAAAGTCCATAAAGCCCATATCATAGTCTCATGAAAACAAATCATGAGTAAACTAATAAAGTGAGTGAACAAGTGTTATGTGACACATATCAACATGAAAATATTCAATTAAGCTTATGTGAAATTCCTTAAAAACATTAACACAAGAAAAACTAAATTTTCATTTCCAATTGAAATTACCTAAAAACATGAAAATCATGAAAATCACCAAAACGATTTAAACTTCAAGGCATATGTATGTCATGTACAAACTAAAGTATACATACATATCCTAAACATAATGAGTCCACAAAGGTATATGCATGAAGGCACGTGGCTCAAAGGATGTATATGTATAATCAATAGTTTGGACAAGATAGACATATACATGAAGTTAAAACACATGATCATAGAAACATATCCAAAAATGGGAATATAGGTTAAAATGCATGAATCATCAAAACTAGACTATACTAGCATATTTAATGGGTACAAATAGGCATTCAAGTACAAACATAAAAGATTTACTTGTGGCCCATTCTATGTACAAGTATAAATCCTAATTTTTATGAAAACTAACATCTAAACATATATTCAAATCATGAGGCATAAAATGACACATAAATCAACATGATTGACATAAAAATGATCATGAAATAAATCCATATGCATTAGAATCATGATATACATAATAGCCAAACAATGGTGAGAACACGACAAATGGGTCTATCTAAACATGGGTGATCTCAAAAGCTATACATGCATGTCAAAGGTCTAATAAACATGACATTCAACATACTAAACAAAGCATGAGTCATCAAAACAAAACATCTTAAACATTCATATGATCATCATGTATATGCATGTACATTTGATCTAGTGCATACATATTAGTTTAAACAAGGTGAGAACACTAAATATAGATCCATATAAAACATGGGTGTCTCAAGTAACTAAACATGTATAACACTGATCTAATCAACATGACATAAACATAATGAACAATAAACCATGGCATGCTATAAATTGATGAACATGAAAATCATACAAATAAAAGCAGGAGTTAGAGATAGATACCAAAACCGATGAAGGCACCTCTCAAGTTCTCCAAACTAAGGTGGTTCTCTCCACCAAACTCCCCTTGAAAGTGATGCATCCAAATAGTTTTCTTTAGGCACGGAACGCATCCACTTTAAGGCACCAACACTCTCACGTTATGCGAGAGCCCACACCTACATCAAAAATCAAAGGGGTGGTCTTTGGTACCCATTTTCTTTTGGGTCCACGAGGGTTAGTATCTTCCTAACCCAAACAAGATTACATGCTAAATTTTCATTATGTAAACGATCATAGCAAAATCTAGCAAGATGGCCTTTTCGACCACAATGTGTACACGTGTACACATGAGCATACATGTTATGGTTGTGTCCGTGATGAGCATGTGTATGCCGTGATGGGTGTACATGTAAAGATGGAACTTGTTTCTTGCGAACCAAGGTTTCCAAGCGTGTATGATTCAAAGTACATTGGCTCAAAGTGGAGCCCAAACATTCAACACTTTTCTTCAAAACATTTATATCTTTTTCAATACTTGAAGATAAAGTGGAGCATGCAATAGGTGTGCTAGAAGAAGAAGCTACACTAGCATGGCAAACATGAGAATCTAAATCATTTTGCAAGGATTATTTTTATTTAAAACTAAATCCAATTCTTTTGTAATGAAATCAATTTCATTTTTCAAAACAAGGTTATCTTTTAAAACAAAATCCAATTAGAAGATAAAACCTCATTGTTTTTCACAACATCATCACAATCATTATTGCTTTTCAAAACATCAATCTCTTTTAGGGCAAGGTCTAGTTGAGATCTTAGTGAGTCACGTTCACTAGTAATCTCTTCCTTCTCTTACAAAACCGATTCAAAGTTGAGCACAAATCCTTCATTTCTTCTTTTAGTTCAAGATTATTCTTTTTCAAAAGATTATGTTTTTCCAAAAAAATTTCAAGCTTTGTGGCAAGTTCCATATTTAAGGTTTGAGCTTCTAAACAACCATCGCAATAGGAACTAGAGCAATCATCTAGTTGAGAATCCGATTGTACCTCAAGGGAGTCTTTCCTTTGGACCATGAGGCAATGCTCGTCGGACATGTCTCTCCTAGATCTTCTCAACTTGTTGATAATCCTTGGTAGCTCGGGAGAAGTCAATATGCTCCAAACTGCAAAAGCTGAATCATAATGATCAAACACCGGTAAAAGATCTTCATTAAGAGATGCTCTAAGTGTTTTAAGTGCTAATGCATTTGCCTTTTATACTTGCTATGATTTGGGTAGGATTCATTAGTAGTGGCTTGATAAACTAGATGTCCTAGGGTTTTCAAATGACTACTCATATTGGCCTTCCAAACATCAAGTCTAAAAAAGTCAAACATAGGAGGGCTACCATGAGTGCAACTAAATGTGTGCAAATGAAAAATGCAAATGAAGATTAGCAAACCAAGATCTCACTCCTAAGTGGTTAAACCTAAATATCAGGAGCGTAGGCTCTGATACCAATTGAAATCACCTAGAGGGGGGGTGAATAGGTGATAATGCTAATCTAGTGAACTAAATGCGGAATTTAAAAACTAATTGCAATTACACAAGATGCAAGCAACAAGTGATGCACACAACCAAGCCAAGCATATAAGTATGAATGAACAATGTGAAATAATGCAAGGCACAAAGTAAAGAGAGAGAGATAGAGTAAGAGTCAAGGGATCAAGCGCAAACAACAAGATATGTTTCGAGGTTCGAGCACCCAGCTTTACATCCCCGCCTTCACCCAGAAGGATTTAAAGTCCACTAGCTTGTCCACAAAGGACTCCCACAAAGGGAACCTCCACCGAGGATTTGGGGCAATAACAATTACAAGGAGTACCCAACTCCTCTCCTTACAAACACAACCTCCTCCTTGAGGCACAACTCCAAGCCAACAAACAATCACCTCACAACTTGAGGGATTAGCACAAAGCAATACAAGGATCACCTCACCACTTGAGGGATACAACCCAAAGGTACAAAGCCAAGCAAATATTGGGTTTACAACTTGGTGGTCTAACAAACAACCACAAACAATTTCTTTCTCCCACACAAAGATCCTATAGAATAAGAAAGTAGATGTAGCTCAAATGTGGAGAAAACCAATGGAATGGAAATCAAAATCACAAAGAAATATCCTTGGGAAAAACTGAAATCAAGATATAGAAGTTGAATCAAAAACTCTTCCCAAAAACCCTTTTCTTTGATTTTCCAAACCCTAGCAAAAACACCAAATAGATTGTTCAATTTAAGTCCAAAAACTTCTTTTGATTGCTGTGAAAACGCCAGAGAGTAAGGAAAAATTCGCACAATAAATCTTGGAGAAAACTGGCCACTAATGGGGTATTTATAGCCCCCAGAAAAATATAGCTGTTGGCAGCTGAAAATGCCAGAAATGGCCTACCGGTCGACCGGTCGGTCGACCGGCCAACGGTCACATTTGACCGTGGCAGCTACCGGTCGACCGGGCGGTCGATCGTCCCCAGAACCAGAGAGCAACGGCTCTCTGGCCGGTCGACCGCTCGGTCGACCGTGACAAACAGAGAGCAACCTGCTCTCAGTCGGTCGACTGTGCGGTCGACCGGCTCATGGGGCAGCCAGCGTGCATGTATCCGTGCACGTCGGTCGACCGCTACAGTCGACCGGCTATATGGTCCGGTCGACCGTCCGGTCGACCGACCTAGCCTGGCAAAGCTAGTTCAGGCACAGAAAAACATGTAATTTATTATCAATAAATTCCTATAAAATCTCTAAAATTACACAAAAATAGTTTTATCATTTTAAATTGAAATATAAACTTGTGTTAAAAATTTCAACAAATTTCAAACATTATGAACCATTTTTGTGTTATAGAAATTTTGCCAAAAACCAAAAACCGTATATTCTAAAACTTTAATTTTTGAATAGAAAATACGTTTTGTCCAAAACTCTTCCAAATACAAAAACATGATATTTAAACACTTTGAAGCATGTTGCATATGGATAGAAATCCAATATACAATAAACATATATATATCATAGTTTTTGACTTTAATTCCAAAAATAAGTTTGTTAAAACACAAAACCTAAAACACATGAATAGGTATATCAAAGTAAGTTTGTCTACGTAGTTGAAGCATGCATGTATATAGAACAAATCTAATATACATTAAACCATGTAAACTTATTTTGATATATATCTATTCATGCAAACCAAGATAGGTTAAACCGAAAACCAAAACATGAAACGTTTGTGTTGTGAACTTGAGCATATCATACTATTCTAATATTTACAATTTGGATCTAAACTAAAAACTATGTACCGATGTCTTCTTGCAGAGCGCCGTCTCCAAGCCGACTCGATCCAAAACTTCGTGATCCACCGAGCTTGACTCCAATGAGTGCTATATATGATCTTGTCGCTCGGGCTCTTGAATCACCATGTGAAAGCTTCCAAATCATCTTGTTGAAGCTAATCACCTACTAATATCTTGATTAATGATCTGAAACTAAAATCACAAGATTATTAGTACACATAACTACATGAGTTAATCATCATCAAAACTAGAGTGGAAGGCCTTTGGGCCAACAAGCCAATCCTTCACTGTCTGAATCTTGCTGGGATCCACTGAGATTCCTTCCTTAGAGACAACATGGCCCAAGAATGCTATACTCTCCGCATGCTCTTCTTCATTCTTGGAATAGACCAAAATATCATCAATGAACACCAACACAAACTTATCCAAATAGGGTGAGAAGA
This sequence comes from Agave tequilana, assembly GCA_038442645.1. Classification (NCBI taxonomy): domain Eukaryota; kingdom Viridiplantae; phylum Streptophyta; class Magnoliopsida; order Asparagales; family Asparagaceae; genus Agave; species Agave tequilana. The sequence continues at coordinate 2,627 of JAVJIF010016901.1, read as the reverse complement.
TTCTATTCATCAGGTCCATAAAGACTGCTGGGGTATTTGTAACTCAAATGGGCATAACCAGAAACTCGTAATGACCATAGCGAGTCCAAAATGCCGTCTTCTGGATGTCTTCCTTCTTCACCTGAAACCGGGATGAAATACCGGTTAATATCCGAGAAATCCGCGAACCCGTGCGAGCAAGCCACTAGCCCATAAATATATATTAAAATATATAACTATAAATAATTATATAATTATTAGAGAGGGAATGAGAGAGGAGAGAGAAAGGAGAGAGAAAGTTATAGGAAGGGGGAGAGAGAGAGAAAATAGGGTATTTTTAGAAAAGGAATAGGAATTAAAAAGAGAGGGGTATGGTTGTAAATATGGGGAAGTAATTTGAGAATGAGGGGATGGGTATTTTAGGGATGTGAAAATGTGGGTTTATTTATGGAAGAAGGGGAAAAGAAAGAAAGAAAGAAGAAGAAAGAAGGAAAAATGGAGGGAGGGGGAACGGCCGGCGGCCCTGGGGCGGCGGCGCCGCCCCCGGAGGTGGGGGCGACGCGGCTGCCCCGGGGAGGGGAGGTTGGGTGTGGTTTGGTTGTTGGTTGTTGTTTTGGTGAAGTTGATGGTGGTGGTAGTTGGTGGTGGTGGTGGTTGTGGTGGTTGTTGGAGGTGGTGGGGAGTTAGAGGAGGAGGAGGAGGTGATGATGGGGTGGTGGGAGTGGTGAATTTGATGGAGGTGGTGGTGAATTTTGGAGGAGGAAGGGAGGTGGTGGTGATGGGTTATGTTGAAATTGGAGGTGGTGGGTGGTTGGTGGAGGTTGAAGGAGGTGGTGGAGTGGAGAGTGGGTGTGGGGGAGTGGATGGCCGGCCTAGGGGCGGCCGCGGCGACGGTGGTGATGGTGGAGGCGACGGTGGAGATGAAGGAGTTGGTTTTGTTGTAGTGTTGAAGTTTGAAATGAAATTGGAAATTAAAAAGAGAAGGAAAGAGAAAGCTTTTAAATGGAGAGAAGAAGAAAAGGAAATGATGAAATTAGGGGGATGGGGAGAGAGGCTGCAGGCGGCGGGCGGCTGTGGCAGGGGAGCAGGCGGCGGGAGTAGGGCAGCTGTGGCAGGGGATGGGGAAAGTCAAAGGGGAAGAAAAGAAAAGAAAGAAAAAGAAAGAAAATAAAGGAAAAGGAAAAAAATAAGGAAAAAGAAAATAAGATAGTAAAAAAATTTTATTATTAAATAATTAATTTATTAAAATATCTGGGAGTATAAAGTAGGGGAGTAGAGAAGGAAAAATAAGAAAAGAAATTGTCGGTAAATAATATTATTATTTTAATAAGGCAAAAATTCAACTGTTTCAGAAACGTTCCGAAAAATTCTCAAAAATAGAAAATATTATTTTATGATGCTCAGTGAAATAATATTCGAGAAATTCAATGTAGTTTTTAAATTAAAAATTCTGGAATATTCCAGCGATACCGGCCGACACCAGAATCGGTGAAATTTTGATAAATTTAGAAAAATCTCAAAAAATATTTTTACATAGAAAATGAAATTATAAGAAGTAACGTGGATATCATTTTTTAAAATTCAATCCTGTTTGAAAATTAAAAATTCGGGAATCAGTCAGTGATGCCGACCGACACCGGTTTTGGAGATTTTGCAGAAAAATTCTGAAAATTTCAGAAAATCATGAAAAATATAAATATTAGAAAACAGTGTCTGAAATTGAAATCGATCAAATTGGGCTACCAGAAAGGTCAAATCGGGCTGCAGGCTAGTATAGGGTTCCCGGTCCGGGTCAGGGCTGACTCTAGGTCTGAGAATCCAGATCCGATACACGATAACATAAGCAATCATAACTCAAAAGCAAATACTGGAAGAAAATTGAATAACACGGTCGAAAAATTTTTCGACACGTATCTGGGTACGTATCCCGGGAACGGGGTGCTACAGGGCGTGACAAAATGAATTGTCTGTTGCTCAAAGAAAAACACAAGAAGATAAAAGAAGAAGAAAGCTGTGTACATTTGTTGGGAGGAATCCGAACCAAGCGACTCCAAAGAAGAGCAAAGTGAAACGGCCAATCTCCCAACAATGAACAACAATATATGCTTCATGACGGATGAAGATGTGGTGAAATCTGATTCCGATGAAATTATTACTTTTGATGAACTTAAAGATGCATACATTGAATTAGAAAAAGACTTTAAGAGATTGACAAAAAGTTATTTTAGTCTCAAAAAAGAGCATACATGTTGTAACTCTAAAATTGATGAGTTACTTAAATTGAAAGAAGAATATATTGCTAAAATTAACTCTCGTAAGAGTGTTCTTGAGAATCAAGAAAAAGAGTATTATTCTCTTAAACTGAAAATGAATGACCTGACCTGAATGCTAAATTGGCTACACCTCATGCATACACTTCTCATTCGCATGTAAAATCTTATAATTCATTCACTCATGATAAAAATCATGTTAAGAGGTATCATAATCATAGATACACACATCATAAAAAGTATGATACGTATTAATTGCAACAAGAGATACAAATCAAAATATTATATGCATATATTGTATGCAACACATGCATGTTAGCACCTTTTGTGATATTAGGAACCACTTTTCTTTTATTCTCATTTGATGTGGTTTCCAAA